>VWZO01008876.1:82484-107133 GCA_013396975.1 Bucco capensis | reverse complement strand
CAAGATCCTGAAAGGAGTGGAGCATGTGCCCTAGGAGGACAGGCTGAGAGAGCTGGGTCTCTTCAGCCTGGACAAGAGGAGACTGAGAGGAGACCTCAGCAATGCTTAGAAATATGGGAAGGGTGAGTGTGAGGAGGAGAGAGCCAGGCTCTGCTCAATGGCATCCAATGGTAGGACAAGAGGGAATGGGAGCAAGTTGGACCACAGGAGGTTTAGTATTAACATGAGGAGGAACTTGTTTGCAGTGCAGGTGCCAGAGCACTGGCCCAGGCTGCCCAGGAGGCTGTGGAGTCTCCTTGTCTGGAGCCATTGCAGAGCTGCCTGGACACATTGCTGTGTGAGCTGGTCTAGGTGATCCTGCTCTGGCAGGGGGGTTGCACTAGATGATCTTTCTAGGGCCCTTCCAACCCCTGACATACTGGGATACTGTGGTCTTTGTTTTCTTACCCTTGGAGCTGTATTCTGGGCAGATACCTCATAGAGATTTAAAAGCAGCTGGAATGGCAATGCAGGCTAATCCTGCTCTCCCTTAGATCATCTCTAGGGAAAAGCCAAGGGCAGATGTTGATCACAGCTCCTTCCCACGGGGTGTGTAGAGGTTGTTCTGTGCCTGGGTACAAGCCCTGATTGTCTGCCAAGGGCTTTGTTAAATTATAGAGAGCATGTAGAGAGAGAAGATAGTTCATCTGACAGAAAGACTTCATCCAGTGAACCTCTATTTAATTGCAAATTACTTAATTGAGGTGTTAGGTCTTTTATCACATTTTAACTGACTCTGGTGTAATCTATCAGGCATGGAATTGTGTTAGGATTTCTGAGGATTTGAGAGCAGTAGTAAGGTTTGGGGACAAATGCAGTGCCCTAATGTCAGATGGTTTAGAGATTTTCATCATTTTCTCTTGTAGATTAATGCACAGATGTAGTGCACTTGAAATGAGGAAAAAAAGAGGAATCAGTGAAAGCTTAATGACAATATCTGTGTGTTTAGAAGAGACACATCTGACAGTGCCTGCTGCTGCTAGGTGGTATAGTAGACATCTGTAGTGCTTGAAGAAACCTCCTGTGGTGTGGGTTATCTGCTGTGTGCAGAGTGCCCAGAGTGGAATGGAAATGCTGGTGCCCAGCAGCAGGAGAAGGGCACAATAAATCCTGTTGGGAAAGAGAAATAATGGACACTGCTACCCAGAGAGTGGGTGTGGAGCTCTTGAGGGTGTGACTGGCACAACCTTCTTGCNGACCTCTAAGATCAGCAAGTCCAACCATGCCATTCAACTATGTCCCTGAGGTAGGTGAAAGATTGCAGACTGGAGGAGAGGTATGGTGTGAGGCACAGATGAGATGTACAGAGGTAGAGATTCCTGTGTTACAGATTTATGATTCCTTTCTCTGCTAGTGAACCACAGAACCGTTAAGGTTGGCAGAGACCTCTAAGCTCATCAAGTCCAACCACACCTAACACCCTCATGCCACTGAACCATGGCCCTGAGTACCACACCTAGACATATCTTAACCATCTCCAGAGATGGTGACTCCAGCACCTCCCTGGGCAGCCTGGGCCAATGCCTAACAACCCTTGCAGTGAAGAAATTCCTCCTGACATCCAGTCTAAAGCTCCCCTGGTGCATCTTGAGGCCATTTGCTGTCATCCTCTCCCTGTTAACCCTGGAGAAGAGACCAATCCTCATCTCACTCCAGCCTCCTTGCAGGGAGTTGTAGAGAGCAAGAAGGTTTCCCCTGAGCCTCCTTTTCTCCAGACTAACCAACCCCAGTTCCCTCAGCTGCTCCTCATCAGACATTCTCCAGACCCCTCAGTAGCCTCCTTGCCTTTCTCTGGACATGAAATACACATACACTGTGGGAAGGATGATGAAGAGGGAGAGAATTACTTACATCTTTTTGTTATTCTGATAAAAGAGCCAAGAACTAAACTGCACTGTTGCTGTGCATTTCATTCATGTGAAGGCAGAGAGCTGTGCTCTGCAGGGATGTTCTGGTGCCTGGGGAGAAGAGCAGCACTTAGTGCACATCCTTCCACAGCCTTGCTGCAAACTGCCTCCAGAGTCTGCTGCCTTTTTGGTTTAAATTTCTGACACCACACAAGGAGTTACTGCTTGTGGGGTTTGTAGTTGTGTTCCTGTCCCCTTGACAGCTTTTGTACTCACAGTAGCAATGCTTCCAACCTGTTGGCTGTAGAATCTGGAATACCATGTCTCTCCAGTCACATACATTAGTGCCTACATTAATGTGGATTCTTGCATATATGTACCTTTTAAATGCCTTTTCTTTTGTGTTTCCTTTTCAGGTTATGAACTCAGTGTTTAAGACTATCCTAGACTTGACATATCCAATAACCTCTATGTTTTCTGGAGCTGCTTTCAACAACAGCATCAACAACATCTTCAAAGACAAGCAGATAGAGGTGAGTTGCTTGTTAAGTGGTGTCAGCTCTTGTAGAAGCAACTTTCTTCCGTGCTCATATGAGGTCTGGGGCTGTGGGATGACATGGGAGAACTGTCCATGGGCTCTTCATGAATACATGAATGCTTGATCTTTCCATTTGGGGGATTTGTAGAACACAAGGACTAGATTACTGGCAGATCCTTCTGTGTGCCAGAAGGATCCTGTTGGCTGAGAGCAGAAGTTACAGCTGTGTCACTGAAGCAGAATTGCTGAGGCTGTTTTATCAGCAAATCAGCTCCAAGAGACCCTTGGGGCATCCAGAAGGAGATCTGGAAGAGGGGAGCAAGGGGTTTGGCTTTTTAAAAGCTGATTTTGGCAGTTAGAGTGAGGTTTTCTGAGCAGCCTATGGAAATCTGCCCTAAGGTCAAAGTGGGGTGTTGCTTGCTTTGCATGTGGAGATGTTTTTGTTGTCTGACAGCCACTTTCAGGATCTCACCCATCCTCCATCCCTCAGCAGCAGTTTATAAAGCACATTAGCAATGATTATCTTCCTAGATCACCAAGCTTGGAGAGTGTTTGGGTAGTCTTATGCTGTTACTTCATTTGCACTTCTAAGTTACTGCTGTGTTTGGAATCCTTGTGCTGGAAGCTAATGTAGCAAATTATCACTGTATATGCTTTAAATATATTTATTAAATATAATCTAAAATTATTTCCTACTTAAAAGCAAGTATGAGAGTAAGTGATTAATCCTCACGTGCCTTAAAATAGCATTTTGCTGTGCAGAGTGGATGGTGCTGGAAACAGAGTGCTAAGCCCTTCTGAGAGTAGGATTATTTCTGGTTGGTGATTTGGGCAGCAGCAGCCATACTCTCATTGCTTTACTCATGCATATCCATTCCTGGAGCACTCCAGCTCCTATCTCTGCTTTCAGCAGTGCCTGACAGGAAAACATGTGATTGCCCAGTGACTAAAGCAGCTCCTCTCTGCTTGCTCTGGTGTAGCCTCTGCAGAGCACTGGGACCTTGCTGTGAACTGGGCAAGGCAGACTGCACTGGGAGGCTGTGGGATCAAAGACTCTTGGAATCATTTTGATTGGAAAAGACCTCCAAGATGATCAAGTCCAACCATCACCCCAACACCTTCATGCCACTAAAGCATGCCATGAAGTGCCACATCAACATGGTTTTGGAGTATCTCCAAGGAGGGTAACTCCACCACTGCCAATGCCTAATGCCTATGCCAAACCACTCATGCAGTGAGGAAATTGTTCCTAATATCCAACCTGAACCTCCCCTGGTGCAACTTGAGGCCATTTCCTTTAGTCCTATCACTTGTTCCTTGGGAGAAGACACCAACCTCAGTCCAACCTCATTTCAGGGAGTTGTAGAGAGAGCTAAGGTCTCCCCTGAGCCTCCTCTTCTCCAGCCTAACCAACCCCAGTGCCCTCAGCTGCTCCTGACAAGACTTGTGCTCTAGAGCCTTCATTACTAGCAGGATGATGCTGAGCAGAGCTTTGAGAAGGAGTGAGTGCAAAATCTCCTCTGGGCTTCCTCCCAGCTTCCCCTGCTCCTTGTGTCACTGCTTTTGATCTCAGCAGTTGGTTTCAGACACAGTGGATTTGTTCCTCCTGATTTTTACCAGCAGTAGGTGTATGATCTGTTCTAACCTTGCAGTCAGAGGAAGGTTTTGTCCAAGAGAAATCCAGTTCTGAGCCATGCCACAGCATTGTGTCTCTGTGTGTGCTGAGGCTCATGGTTGGAAGACTTCCATCCGATGAGTGAGGAGCAATGTTCTGTAGCTCTGAATGGAAAGAGACAGTCACTCCTTCATTGTAATTCATGTTATCACCACTCAGGTCATTAGGATGGAAGTTCAAAGCTGCCTAAGTGTAAAGAGTAACTAATAAAGTAACAGAAGCTGAACTAAGTATTAAGCCTTGAACAAAGGTTTTCCTAAAGCCTTGTTTCAGTGTCCAAACTGCAAACAGCCATCTTCTCAGCAGCTGGAGTGGCTTCAGAGGAGGTAGCAATGATTTCCACCTGAAAATACAAATGAATGAGAGTTACTGATAACCTTACAAACAGCAGTTGTGTTTGGATGCTTGGCCACAGCTGCTCCTCCCTGGAGCCACATCCATTGCAGCAGAAGCTGAGCTGCCCAAGGGGCTAGGCTTCCTGCAGCTCCCGGTGTCTCTGTGGAAGCTGCAGCTGAGGGAGCACTGGGCCAGAGCCTCCCTTCTCTTCCCATGGCTCTGAGGTGGCTCTCCTGCACTTAGAATCATAGAATCATACAACAGTTCCAGCTGGAAGAGACCTTGAAGATCATGAGTGCAGCCTTTGTCCTAGCCCTAGCAACCTGCTAAATGATGCCTCCCAATGNCAGCCACTGCTCCCCACTTCTCTCACGTGCCCTCATCCCTCTTGCATCAAAGCCAGGGAGCAGGAGCACTGATGTGGAGCTGTTACTTCTGACACTGAAAGGGAGGTTTCCATTTTCTCCTGACTTTGCTCTCTACCCAGCAGTGTGATGGAGATGTCTCCCAGTTCCCAGCAGTGCTGTCTCTGGGGTAGTCCTGGTTACCAGCAGCCCCCATGATTACTGCTACAGATGGCAGCCAAAGCTGCACCATGAGAAGAGCTCAGCCTGTGCAGGATCTGCCAGGCAGGCTCTTAGAAATCCAGGTCAGGCTGCATGAAAGATGCTTCTCAGCAAATACAATTATTTAACCTCTGAAATTACCAATCCTTCTGGGAAATCCCAGACTCCCAGCATGGTGGGAGTTGAAAGGGACTTGTAGGGATCATCCAGTCCAACCCCCTTGCTAAAGCAGGGCCACCCACAGCAGCTTGCTCAGGATCACAGCCAGGTGAAATCTCTCCACAAGCTCTCTGGGCAGCCTGGGCCAGGACTCTGCACCCTCACAACAAACAACTTTCTCCTCCTGCTCAGATGGAACCTCCTGGGTTGCAGTGTGTGCCCATTGCCCTTTGGCCTGGCCCTGGGCACCACTGAGCAGAGTGTGGCCCCAGCCTCTTGCCCCCTGCACCCTTCAGCTCTTGCTCAGCATGGAGCAGCTCCCCTCTGGCTCTGCTCTGCTCCAGGCTCAGCAGCCCCAGGGCTCTCAGCCTTTCCTCCTGCCAGAGATGCTCCAGTGCCCTCAGCATCTTCCTAGCCTCTGCTGGACTCTCTCCAGTACTTCCTTGTCTCTCTGGGACTGGGGAACCCAGAACTGGCGCCAGGACTGCAGCTGTGGCCTCCCTAGGGCCTAGAGTAGAGGAGAAGAAGAACCTCCCTGCCCCTGCTGCTCACAATCTTCTTAATGCATCCCAGGAGCCCATTGGCCTTCTTGCCACGAGGGCACCTTGCTGGCCCATGGTGAACTTGTTGTCCACACCAGGCTCTGGAGTTTTTATTCGCCATGCCGGAAGCACAAAATGCTCTTTCATGCTGTCTCAGCTGGAGGTTCAGATGTGTGGAATCAGAACAGACTTTTCTCAGGTCCTGTTTCAGACTTGAATACTGCTGTCTCCAAAATAAATGGAGCAATATCCCTTTAATGCAGTCCTTGCTGTGTGAGAGATCTTGGTTTAGTTTCCCTCATGCTTGTGTTTGCATGAGTATGAAAGGAAGTGTCAGGTGGACTTCTTACCCCATTGCCCTGGTTTTGGTTAGAATGTGGCTGACGCCCTAAGAGCTGCAATCCCCAGAGTCTCTTCAGCAGGGAGAGGCACCTCCAGTGCTCTGCTAGTCCCACTTGATTCATCCACCTTCACATGGCATTTGTAGCAGATGGGTTGTGATGCTTGTGCTGCAGTGTGTGCTAGTCCTCCCCAGCTCCACCATCTTGGCAGAGCTGCTGAAGAGATTAAACTCCCTGGAGAAAAGCTTCCTTCTTGGCAGTTGAGAATTTGCTATTGAACAGCACAGAGACACAGAGTGAGCAGAGAAGGGAGTGCTGCTGAGCTCCTACCAACAGCTGCAGTCCAAACCCTGGGCTGGTGTGAGGTCAAGGCACATCAGAGGAGCTATGCTAGACAAGGCTCAGACACCTTGTCCTGGGAACTAAGTGGCTGCAGGGGTGGGAAACAGGATTACTTCTTCAGTCGTGGTTCAGCTGTGCTGATGGATAGAGAACTATCAGCCCTTCTTCTCTAGGAATGTGTTCAATTTATTCAAGCAAGTCCTTCTGCTTTCCCTTTCACTAGGACACCATAGACTCTTTCCCAACTCTCCTCTCTCCAGCAGACTCCTCTGCAGTTGGGAGGTCACCTTCTCCTTCAGCTTTTGCAGTTCATGGGATGGGAGTACAGGCATGGCTGAAAGCACAGTGAGGCCTTCAGTGTAGGGTAGACCCAGCCCTGTACTTAACTCAGTCCTTCTTCATGTCTAGCATTGTCCTTCTTGCCTACCACACTCCTTACTGCTCTTTCACCCTGCAGTATCTCTGGTGGAGATCTACCTTGCAGGTGATGCTGCAAAGCTTTCTGTTGTGCTCCTTGCCTCTAGGCAGCTGTGGGTCTCAGGAGCATTGCTCTGCATCTCCTGCTGAAATGACCCTTAGGTGTCATCCCCACAAGGTGCAAGCTGCACAGTGTTTAGTGAAGAGGCCATGACATGTTCTTTCCTCTCTGTCTGGAGCTGTGGTGTCTCAGGAGCTGAGGCATGGAGGATGCTGTCTGCTGTGGTGCTAGGTTGGGGCTGTGGGAAGGGAGGAGTTGCACACTCCTCCATGGTGGATCTGATTATGGAAGACTTGCTTGGTGTGGTGGATGAACAGCACCTTGAGTGGAAGCAGATGGGTGAACTGCAGGAGTGGCCATGCTGGCTGAGGTCAGAGGTCTTCCTAGCTCAGGGCCATGTTTCCAGGAGAGGCCAAATGCAGCAGACATTTAGCAACCTAGATGAGAACTGAATGTCTAAAAAATGAGCCTTCCCTTCACGTTGTCCTCCAGCAAGAAGCAGCCTGGGGACCTCTTTAGATGAGAGCTCTCACCAGACCCCAACACTTCATCTAGAAGAACAACAGATCCCAGAAAGCAAATGAACTGCTGCTTTGAGTGGTGAGGCTTCTGTGCTGCTGTCTGTGCTGGACAGCCTTCTGGAACAAGGATTTTTGGCTATAACAAAAGGAAATAAGGGTTTTTGTCTGCCTTGGTTCTGCATGAAGTGTTTGCATAAGAACCCAATGCATGCACTCAAACACAGGGCTGAGGAGTTTCTCTCCATCCATGAAGCCATTTGTGTCTTCATCTCCAGTTAAGGGCAAGCCCACAGATGTAGTGAAACTGGGCCCTCCTCTGTTGCAGGATCTGTGGATTCCTTACTTCACAATCACAACTGACATCACAGCCTCAGCCATGAGGATCCACACGGATGGTGAGTGTGTTGAGCAACCTTCTCCAGCAGCAGCTTGGCAAGAAGGATGTAGCACTTCAGTGTCACCTCTTGCTCCTGGGGTTTTCCTCACCCTTCAGTTTGTCTTTCCTCTTCTTTCCCCCTCCTCTGCTGTTTGCTGAGGACCAAACTGTGGTTGTACACAGATAACAAGGAACAGAGCTGCTGGGAAGAAATTAAATGAGGTGTTTTATTCACTGTTTAGAGAGAAAATGGGTCCCCTGGCACCATTGTGTTTCCTCAGAACACCCTGTGAAGTGCAGATGCTCCAGCCATAAATCAGACCTAATGCAGCTGAAACACTTTAAGATTCAGGTTCCCCATAAATGAAGCTGTTTGTCTAATAAAGAGAAATAAAGACAACTGGACACCAGTGAGAACCTAACCCAGCCTCTGCTTCAGGGTCAGGGCTAGGTTCTCACTGGTGTCCAGTCCTCTTTACTGCTCTGATGGGAAACTGTGATGTGCTTCACTGACTGAGCAGAGGAGAAGGATCTGAGCTGTGTGCTCTGCTGCCAGGAGGTGGTGGCAGCCCCATGGGACACTTGCTTCAGCTCTGGTCTATTTGGGGTAACAGTGCAGTGACTCAGGCTTCAGTGAAGACAGCAGGAGCCTGCCAGGTGCCCCAGATACTTCCTTGGGTACCTGAAGCCTTTGCTGCCCCATCTCTGGTGTTTTGCCTTTGGAGCTGGCACAGGCTGGACTCTCCACTCCTACCATTGCAATGTGGGTTACAGAACACTGGATTCCACTCACCCTGGGGCTGTGTGGAATATGCACAACCAAAGGAGCTAAAACAAGCAGAAAAACAAGCAGAAAAAGAATTAACCTTTCTTAAAGGTTTTGTGCTGCCCATCTGCAGCAGGTTAAGCCAAGTGAGGTCAGGAAACTCACTCCATCCAGCTACCGGACCCTGTGGAATTTTAATGTAAGGATAGAAATCAGCTGGAGAATTTTGGACTCTGAGCATGGGGAGGGTTGGAAGGGACCTCTGGGGATCATCCAGTCCAAACCCCCTGCTCCAGCAGGCTCACCCCCAGCACCTTGCCCAGCATCACCTCCAGGTGCCTTGGGAATCTCTCCAGACAAGGAGACTCCACAAGCTCTCTGGGCAGCCTGGGCCAGGGCTCTGCACCCTCACACCAAACAAGTTTCTCCTCCTGCTCAGATGGAACCTCCTGGGTTGCAGTGTGTGCCCATTGCCCCTTGGCCTGGCCCTGGGCACCACTGAGCAGAGTGTGGCCCCAGCCTCTTGCCCCCTGCACCCTTCAGCTCTTGCTCAGCATGGAGCAGCTCCCCTCTGGCTCTGCTCTGCTCCAGGCTCAGCAGCCCCAGGGCTCTCAGCCTTTCCTCCTGCCAGAGATGCTCCAGTGCCCATATGGTTATGGTGATCTCCAGGACTCACTGAAAGGAAAGGAAAGTTTCCCATCTTGGTTCCATCTGTGGGGTGTAACACAAGAAATCACCATTTTTCTTGGGTGGAAGTTCCAACTCAACTCAAGCTGTTAATTATAACCCCCAAATCTGCCAGTATTGACCTGTGCTGAACAGCAGGAGTGCTTAGATTAGAATTAGCACAGAACTGTTAGGTATTTTGAAAAGAAAAGAAAAGAAAACCAATTCCCAGTTTGCTAAGGAGTTGCTGAGGGAAGCACCAAGTAGTTAATTACTGAGGATGAGCTAACACTGCATGTCTTGCTTAGGTTTGGCATTTTAAAGATTCCCTTCTCAGACAAGACTCTTGGCCCATTTGGGAGCACAGTTTCTTCCCAATTCAGCTCATGCAAACACAGAGAGAGAGCAGGAAAGCAGAGCCTTAAGCAGAGTGTTTTACAGGAAACAGATCCAGTTGGTTTCTACTTGATTAACCTTGCTGTTTAAGAGCTTCAAGGTTTCTCCCTTTCCTCCTTGCAGCACTGTTACAGAGCTGTCCTGAGCAGAGCAGAGAGAACCACCAGGCTTCACAAATAAAGATGTTTGCCTATTACAGAGAAGGGAAACCTGCACTTTGGGGCTTCTGCTGCATGTATTTTTCATGTTCAGCTCCTGCTAAAAGTCAGTTTGCTGTGGATCTCTGTAGAGCATAATGGCTTTAGCTGCACTCCAATCTGCTTACTCCTTCTCCCTTTGTCCCCAGGAGAAGCCTTTCTCCTTATCAGTGTAACTCAGCAAAGCACTAAAGATGCTCCCTGCAGTCAGGCATATGCTGAAATCTCCTTGAAGGCAATAAGTATGAGGCATGGGCTTAAAGCAGTGCTTCCTAAGGCCTGTGCCTGAGAGTACAGCTGAAGAGCCTGCTTTAATGATTTCTTCTTTCCTAGCCAGGATTGTGGTATAGAAAATAATAAACTGCTTTAATAACCTTCTGATGGTGTTCACAGGAGAGCCTCTGTCTGCTGATTCCTTTAATGAGAGCAGGAGCCCTGCCCCAGCTCATGGCAGTAATTAATGACTGAATGCTCTTGCTCCCAGGCTCTCTCTGGAGGTATGTCCGTGCCAGCATGTCCCTCTCTGGCTACATGCCTCCTCTGTGTGACCCAAAGGATGGACATCTGCTGATGGATGGAGGCTACATCAACAACCTGCCAGGTGAGTGCCTGCCTCAGTGACAAGAGCACAGCCCAGCAAAGAGCCTGCACAACTTTGTGCAGGCTATCAGAGAGTCATGGTCAATGGCTCTTTGTCTGGGTGGAGAGCAGTGACGAGTGGGGTCCCTCAGGGCTCTGTCTTGGGCCCAGTGCTCTTCAACATCTTCATTAATGACATGGACATNAGGGGATCTTATAGCAGTTTTCCAGTACCTAAAGGGGGATTATAAGACAGAAGGGGAGAGACTTTTTAAGCAGTCAGACTGTGATAGGACAAGGGGGAATGGTTATAAGCTGAAGGAGGGGAAATTTAGATTGGAGATGATGAGGAAGTTCTTTCCCCAGAGAGTGGTTAGGCACTGGCACAGGTTGCCCAGAGAGGTTGTGGCTGCTCCATCCCTGGCAGTGTTCAAGGCCAGGCTGGATGCAGCCCTGGGTGACCTGGGCTAGTGATTGGCATCCCTGCTCAGTGTGGGGAGGTTGGAACTAGATGATCTTTAGGGTCCCTTCCAACCTGCCCATTCTATGGCTCTATTATTTGTCTTCTTTTCCCCAAAAAAAGAAAGAAGGAGAACTATTGCAGACACCTTTCATCTCATCAGGGTTACCAGGAGCCATAGTTCTCAGTTTCCTCAGTGTTTGCTTTGGGACTATTTGTTGTTATGAACTAGTTCCTAATAGACATATTCTGAGCACACAATGCCAAGCCAGTTTTGAATATATTTTAGTGCTCACTGGAAGAAGAAAGTAGAAATGAAACTGCAGACATGGATGGAGTCTATTTTTGCATTTCTCTTCAAAAAGTATAAGTTGAATAAGAACTCTGAAAAAGCAACAGCATTAACCCTTCTTTGTTTGGACTGGTGTCACCCAGAGCCAAAGGGTTCAGCTGGCACCTGGGTGTCTTGGTTAGAGAGCTGGAATCAGGGGTTCAGAGGAGTGGTGTGGAGTTTGAGATGTTCTGAGGACTGAACCCAAAAGAGTCCAAGGTGTCTGAATTCACTTAGATGTGTTTGGGATGTGGTTTATGTCAGAATTGGCACTGTAGTCAGAGAGCAGTGGAGGGTGGGTGGCTCAGGAGGGTGGCCAAGCAAGAAGAGAGACGTGTGGGATCCTTGCAGCTTCTGTCTATAACTGTGTGCAAGTAAAAAGGAAGGAATCTAAGCTAGAGACTCCACATCTGAGCAACCTAAATCATTTACATCTTCCAGACAAATCCAGGCTATATTTTCCAGTCAGGGCTGTATGTGCCTAAAAACCAGAAATGGAAATGACACAAAATAGAGCCTCCAAATGTGCATCTGAGAGCCCCTCTTGGTGTCTGCAAGCACCATTTCCTACCACACACATGGGAGAGGGCAAAGAGCACACATGCAGGTGGCACTGGGTGGAAAAGATACAACAGACTGAGCCCAGGAATGTGAATCCAAGTTACAGAACAGATCTGATTTAAGTCACTGTCTAAATTAAGCATATAATTTGGCTCTTTAGAACTGTGGTTTTCCTACGCAGAACTGTTCTGGAAACTGCAACTATCTTGGACTCTGGGGGTGGGGAGGAAACAGAACCTCATTGTGTGAGGTACCTGTCCTTCTGCTGCCTCCCTTGGCACTTCCCTAAATCCTCACCTGTATCCAAAGGCTGCAGCTACTCCTTTTACTGACCTTAGAGTAGAAAGTGTTGCCTCATTTTGTTCTTGCTTCCAAATATGAATATTTCTCTTGGATATCTGCACTCACAGCCCAGAAGGCAACTGTGTCCTGGGCTCATCCCCAGCAGCATGGGCAGCAGGGCAGGGAGGGGATTGTGCCTCTGCTCTGCTCTGGGGAGACCTCAGCTGCAGTGCTGGGTTCAGCTCTGGAGTGCTCAGCACAGCAGAGACATGGAGCTGGTGCAGTGAGGCCAGAGGAGGACACAGAAATGATCTGAGGGCTGGAAGCTCTCTGCTGGGAGGACAGGCTGAGAGAGTTGGGCTTGTTCAGCCTGAGAAGAGAAGGCTCCAGGGAGACCTTGCAGCCTTTCAGTGCTTCAAGAAGCCTATCAGAAAGCTGGGGAGAGACTTCTTAGCAGAACCTGTTGTGACAGGACAAGAGGTGATGGTTTGAAACTAAAAGAGGGAGATTTAGACTAGATAGAAGGAAGACTTCTTTTACATTGAGGGTAGTGAGATACTGTCTCAGGTTTCCCAGAGAGATGGTATATGCTCCATCCCTGGAGTGTTCCAGACCAGGTTGGATGAGGCTTTGAGCAGCCTGCTCTAGTTGCTGATGTCCCTGTTGACTGCAGGGGCTTGGACTAGATGACCTTGAAAGGTCCCTTCCAACCCAAAGCATCCTGTGATAGACTCCCTAGCAGTATGTACCTAGGCTTTGGCTGAAGAGCACCAGGGTTGGGGCTGACCCAAACTTCTTTCCCACCAGCTGATGTTGCCAGGTCCATGGGGGCAAAGGTGGTGATCGCGATCGATGTGGGGAGCCGCGACGAGACTGACCTCACCAACTATGGCGACTGCTTGTCTGGCTGGTGGCTGCTCTGGAAGAGGTGGAATCCACTGGCTGAGAAAGNAGACCACAAGGGATTCTCAGACTGTGCCTGCAAGGTATTGTAGACTGTACTAAAATGGCACCTGGCCTTGTGTAAGGAGCAGGAAGCTTCCTTCCCCTTGTTCATTCAGGGAGCAGACTGTCCTTTTCCTTGGGTTTGAGCTCTTGCCCATGGATGAGGACAGCCTGGCACTGGGTAGTGCCCTGACACCAAAGGGAAGGGCAGAGACATGGCAGAGGGTCTGGGGAGGGATGGTAGAATTGCTAGAGCCAAGAGCCCTTTCCTTAGAGGTGCATTGTCAGAATGTACAAATTTAACTAAAGTAGTACCTCTGTCCTGTTCCATGTTTCTGTGTCTCTGATTTAGGGAGTTTTTAGCACTAGATAGGAATTAACATTATTACTGCTGGTACACACAGGGCTGCAGAGCATGATTAGGATTTTTTTCTCTTCTTGCATACAGCCAGGCCAACTCTGTAACCTCTTCTTCTGCATTTCCTACAGTATCTGGTTCTGCAGCTGGCCCCCAACTGAATGCTGGTTTTTTCTTGTCCCTCCCAAATACAATCCACTCATTCCTCTCTTGGAATTGCAAGTAAAACACTTGTTTGTGCTTCCCAAAAATGTGCTTCCTGTGCAAGCTGCTCTAGGTCCTCCTTGCAGGAGGTTGGACTAGATGATCTCCAGAGGTCCCTTCCAACCCCTAAGTGCCTCTGATTCTGTGACTCATGGGCTAGCCGTCCACAGTGTCTGGGAAGCAGACAGAGGTGCTGAGGTTTGAAGGCTTCAGCAGGCTTCTGTGCTCTCTTGGGAGAAAAACCCAACCTTGATAGATAACTTTCTGCTTCTCTGCTGTGAATACAGAGCATATCCTGAAATGAAATCTCTGCTTTACTGACCATTGGTGCCTGTGGCCTGGTTGGCAGGCCACCAGCATCCTGGCTTGGATCAGCACTGGTGTGTCAGCAGGACTAGGACAGGGATTGTCCTCCTGTACTCAGCATTGGGGAGGCCACACCTTGAATCCTGGGCTCAGTTTTGGGCCCCTGACTCCAAGAAGGACATGGAAGTGTTGGAGTGTGTCCAGAGAGAGCAATGAAGCTGATAAAGGCTCTAGAGCACAAGTCTTGTGAGGAGCAGCTGAGGGCACTGGGGTTGGTTAGTCTGGAGAAGAGGAGGCTCAGGGGAGACCTTAGCTCTGTCTCCAACTCCCTGAAAGAAGGTTGGAGTGAGGTTGGTCTCTTCTCCCAAGGAACAAGTGATAGGACTAAAGGAAATGGCCTCAAGTTGCGCCAGGGGAGGTTCAGGTTGGATATTAGGAACAATTTCCTCACTGCATGAGTGGTTTGGCATAGGCATTAGGCATTGGCAGTGGTGGAGTTACCCTCCTTGGAGATACTCCAAAACCATGTTGATGTGGCACTTCATGGCATGCTTTAGTGGCATGAAGGTGTTGGGGTGATGGTTGGACTTGATCATCTTGGAGGTCTTTTCCAATCGAAATGATTCCATGAGTCTTTGATCCCACAGCCTCAAGAGAGGACAAGAGGAAACAGCCTCAATTGCAGCAGGGGATGTTCAGATTGGACTTGAGGAAGAATTTCTTCCCCAGAAGGGTTGTCAAGGCCTGGCCCAAGCTGCCCAGGGCAGAGGTGGAGTCCCCATCCCTGGAGGGGTTTCAGAGCTGTGCTGACATGGTGCTGAGGGCCATGGTTTAGTGGTGAGCTGGCAGTGTTAGGTTAATGGTTGGAGGTGTTTTCCCAAGCTTAGTGATTGAGTGAAGCTCTGTGAGTGCCTGTGTCCTGTGGCAGGTGCTGAACATGGCTGAGATCCAGACGCGGCTGGCCTACGTGTGCTGCGTGCGGCAGCTGGAGATGGTGAAGAAGAGCGAGTACTGCGAGTACATCAGGCCTCCCATCGACCGCTACCGCACCCTCGACTTCGGCAAGTTCGACGAGATCTGTGTAAGTCATCCTGGGCAAGGCAGCTCACCCTTCTGGCTGTTCCACTGCAATCTACAGCTTCTTGGTGCTAATTAGTGCCTGAGCTGCTGGAGAGTAGGAGAGGTCAGTGAATAATCCATGCTAAATGATGCTGTGGGATGCTCTCGTGGCTGGGAGACTGGGTTAGCAGCAGCAATCAAGTCAGTGCTCTTGATTCTAGGATGACCTGGAGAACAAGTGTTGTGAGGAGCAGCTGAGGGAACTGGGGTTGGTTAGTCTGGAGAAAAGGAGCCTCAGGGGAGACCTTAGCTCTCTTTACTGCTCCCTGGGGGGAGATGGGGGTTGGTCTCTTCTGCTAGGTTAACAGCGAAAGGACAAGAGGAAATGGCCTCAAGTTGCAGCAGGGGTGGTTTAGATTAGATATAAGGAGGAATTTCTTCCCTGCAAGGGTTGTTAGGCATGGCCCAGGCTGCCCAGGGAGGTGCTGGAGTCACCATCCCTGGAGGGGTTTAAGAAACATGTAGATGTGGTACTTATGGCCATGGTTTAGTGGCATGGGGGTGATAGGTGTGATTGGACTTGATGAGCATAGAGAACTCTTCCAACCTTAATGATTCTGTGATTCTGTGACCTGTGAAGGGATCAGTTGCCTTGCTCTGTTCCATGACAATCCTTGTTCTGCTGCTTGGTACAAACTCTGGAGTGTCTGAGCTGCTTTGAGCAGTTGGGGTTGGTCAAATGGTGTCACTTCTCTCCCTTCATTATCTAGCTGCTTGTTGTCACAGCAAAGATTGGAAGAAGTCTGTAGGGGAGGCAGTGAATCACTGACAGGGAGGGGAGCCTAAAACACCCAGTGAGCATGTCAACACTTCTATTAATAAAACACCACCCCAATTCCTCTGCACCTGATGGAGTATCCAGAAAGTGGCACCAATGTCAGTGGAAGGACACTGTCAAAAGGGTGGCACCAGCTTACAGGTCTCTGGGATATAGTTTGCTTTATGTATCAGAAACCAGCATGGGAAGAACTAACTCCAGATGTGCAGTGGAATTGTCTTAGTGCTGTAATTCAGCATTCACCACAAAACCCTCTCTGCCCAGGCTGAGGTAATGATAGCACTTCTGGCTCATTATCTCTTCTCAAGGGAGTTATTTTACTGTCTCTTTCCATTCTTTGCCTGCTTCAGCCATGCAGCATCTTCCATCTTCAGGTGTTTCTGCACAGCTTTGTTCTTCTCCTAGGCTGCAACTCCCACACACAACAACTTTTCTTTAAGTAGATCTCCTTTTTAGACATGGTGAGAACCTGCAATACTCATTAGGCTGCAGATTGATTTCTCTGATACTGGCTTACAAACACTAAACACATCCAGTAACACAATTAAGCCCTGCAGGGTTTGAGAGAGTCCTTAGGACCAAACAGCTGCTATTCCAAAGCACCACTTCATTTCCCCAGGACAAATATTTTCTCAAGGCTATCTGGTGTCTCACAGCTCCTGAGCAAACAGTGCTGCCTGCCAGCAGTGGAGCTAAGCCTCTGCTGAGAAATAATATTCTTGCTTAGATGGAGTGCCCTGGTCCTTTTGAAAACCTTGACAAATGGGTCTGGTAGTTCATCACAGTGATAGTGAGGTGAAAAATCCTTGTTCTGGCTCTGTCTAATTTGGTGTCATTCAAGAGATTTAAAGACAGCAGGCAGATTTTTCTCAGAGGAATAAAACTTAAGAGAAGTGCAGTTTCTCAGAGGTGTCACTTTGTGTGAGCAAGCTCTGGGCACAGGATGCTGCAGGGATGGAGGGGCAAGCACCTCCTGGGTTTGCCTTCCCTGCAGCATAGCTAAGTATCTTTTGTCCATAGGGAACTCCAAAGTGTGCTGCCCTTAAAGGCAAGGGCAGTCTGGGCATTCCTGTGTGGTTATCAAGTGTGGGGGGGTTAGCTGCAGCTCTGCTCCTGGATTTCCAGAAAACAGAAATGGGCACCATAGAACTGCTCAGCATGTTTAAAAGAACAAAAATCCCTTTTTCTTGTCAAGACTCCTCTTCTGAGCAGCCTGGAGCAGTAAGTCACTTCCCAAAGCTCAAGTTGTCACAGTTATTTTGGATCAGTGTGACCCAGCTGTAGACCTGTCAGGTCCCTTTTCCTCCTGGGTAATCCCATGTCCCCTGGGCTGAGGAGCTAGCATCCATTCCAAGAGGTGAATTCCAGCCTGAGTGCCTCCCATGCTTTGAACCCTGCTCCAGAAGCCAGAGGAGAGACAATAGCAGCTCAGCCAGGGCTGCTTCCATGCAAGCCTGAGCACAGGAGCTGGAAATAGGATCCAGGGCTCCTGGCACCTGTTGCTCTGTCCTTTCCATCTGATTTTCCAACCCTATTTCTGCTGTCTTGGTAGGAAAAGAGTAAAAGCTGCAGCAATTAGTTTCTTCTTTCTGGTTGTTTCCATGCTGCTGAGGCAGTGCCAGGGTTTCATTCCAACTGCTAATTACTTTATACTTTTAAATGAGGGGGAGAGAGAGTTTGTGCCTTTGCTGCTGCCCACGTGCCATAACTTGTGCTCCAGCAAACTGGCTGTGTTCAGGGCTCTTTGCCTTAACTCACTGCAAGAGAGTTTGGATCCAGGTGCCCTGTGGTGACTTCTCTTTGCTCAAACTTGAGCCAGGGGGGAGGAAGACAGAAATGAATGAATGAATGCAAAGAAAGAGGCAGTACTGGAAGGGCATGTTCATATGCATCCTAAACTTCTGATAATGGCATTATTCTGTGAGCAGCCTGCTTGAAGCCACTGCTGGAAAAGTTGTGTCAGCTGGCACTTTTCATGGTGTACTGTGGGGTCAAAGGGCAGCTCAGCATTTGGACTTCAAATAGCACCTGGGTTTCTTACCTGTTCCCCTAATTCCTAGGCTGAGCACCTTGTCTGGCTGAGGCTGGATGGAAGCTAAAGTTCGGGGTAGAGCTCTGGATTTCCTGCTGATTTGCAAAAGATGTGACATGATGTGTTTAGCTATAATTTTTTTTCCCTGACTGTCTTTTTTTTTCCAGGAGGTGGGATACCAGCATGGGAAGGCAGTGTTTAATGCCTGGTCCAGGAGTGATGTCATTGAGAAGATGCTGAGAGACAGGCAAGAGACCTGCAAATCCAAAACTGATGTAAGTGTTGGGTTTCAGTGCACTCTTCTGCAAGAGCTACTTGGTGTTCAGCAGATTGTACTGCCCTGAAGGAGAATGATTAGCTCCAGACCTTGCTGTGAGTGTGCAGGTGTTATTTAGAACTGCATTTTAGGCAAGAAAAGGTATCATCAGTCCTTCAGAAACTCCTCTCCTTGATGAACAGGATGCTCCACTGCTCTGATCATTAGGTACAAGTGTGGCCAAAGTGTGCTCTGCCCAAGCTCCACTGCCTACCTGTCCAACCCTGGTACCTGCTCCATGCCAATGCAGAGAGCCAGCCATGTCCTCAGCAAATAGAATGGGGGCACTGAAGGCCCAAGAGCTGATGGAGCACTCTGCAGCATGGCTCTTCCAGTGCTGGTTCGTTTGTAAGCTGGGATTGTTCTCAACACAAATATCCTGAAGCAGTGCAGGACACTCACCAGTAACCAGCATTTCCTGAGGTGTGGAGCTGATGTGTATCTGTTTACACACCAGCCTTTCTCTTCTCCTTCCCTCTGTGTGTACACTTCAGCTCTTACCCTTCAGCAGCTCCCCTCTGGCTCTGCTCTGCTCCAGGCTCAGCAGCCCCAGGGCTCTCAGCCTTTGCTCGTGCTAGAGATGCTCCAGTGCCCTCAGCATCTCCCTAGCCTCTGCTGGACTCTCTGCAGCAGTTCCTTGTCTCTCTTGAACTGGGGAACCCAGAACTGGACCCAGGACTGCAGCTGTGGCCTCCCTAGGGGAGAGCAGAGGAGGAAGAGAATCTCCCTGCACCTGCTGCTCACAATCTTCTTAATGCATCCCAGCAGACCTTTGGCCTTCTTGCCACTAGGGCACATTGCTGGCTCATTGGGAACTTCTTGTCCCCCAGCACTCCCAGGTCCTTCTCCATGGAGCTGCTTTCCAGCAAGTCAAGGCTTAACTTGTCCTGACCCATGGGGTTATTCCTCCCCAGGTGCAGGACTCTACACTTGTCTTTGTTGAACTTCATGAGGTTCCTCTCCCCCAGCTCTCAGCCTGCCCAGCTCTCACTGAATGGCAGCACAGGCTGGCAGGGCTCAGCCACTCCTCCCAGCTTTGTACCATCAGCAAACCTGCTGAGGCTCCACTCTGTCCTTGCTCTAGGTCGTAGATGAAGATATTAAACAAGATTGGACCCAGAGCTACCCCCTTGCTACTACATAGTGCTGTGCCAGGCCAGGGGCTCTCCCAGCAGCTGCCCAGTGCTTGCCACAGAGCATGTGAACCAGGATCACTGGCACTGATCTCAGCCATTGTTGGCCTTCAGGCTCTGACTCCAATAGTTCTCAGGTGCCTCCAGAAAACTTGATTTACCCCCTTGCTGGACATATGCTTTTAGCCAAGAGTGGACTTCCCTGCAAGGACACAGATTCCTTGCTTTGTTGTTTTTCTTCCTCACTCCTCTCCTAGGAAGGGCTTTTTGTAGAGCCATCACTGAGGCTCTGCAGAAGCTGTTGAGGTCCTGGGTTTCACACACCTTGTTCTGCTCCCTTCAGCCTCTCCAAGGACTTTGTGGGAAATGTGCAGGCTCCATAGTGTAGCTGTGGGGTTACAGCAGGAGAACAGTCTCTTGGTTGTACAGCCTAAGGGCTGAGGTCAGCCTCTGGAGTTGGTTCATAACTCAGTGGGCTGACTGCATTTCTTGGTGGGGAACTTTCAGTTGTTTTCAAGAAAGAGTTATCACCTTTTTGAGGCCTTGAGTACAAAATCGTAATAGATTGGCTTCCTTATCCTTACCCTCCTTTGAATGCCTCTGATTTAAAACCCAAGTGCTACAAAGGCTTCATGTTTTACCCAGTAATTCATCTTTGTGGTCTTGTAGAGATAGGGAAATGAGAAGCAATGTTTTCAGTGGTTGCCACAATGTCACCTCAGTGGGGTGAGCCTCACCAGGGAGAGGCACTGGAGGTGAGGAATGACACTGGGCATTTGCAGCTCTTCCAGAGAGCAGTGGTAGAGCACTGTGGCTAGGAGGGAGGTGCTGTAAGCAAGGGCAGTGCTTGCAGGGAGGGACATGCTTGAGCTGGTTGTCCTAGACCCCATTAGTCCCTGGAGGGAGGTGAGCTCTGAGTCACTTGATGGAATGGCAGTGGCTCCCTTGGGGTGAGCTGAATGGCACCCTTGGCTCTGGCTGTGGGAAGGGAGGAGTAGTGCTGAGGACTTCCAGCATCAGAGCTGTCCCACCCAAGCTGCCTGGCATGGAGAATGGCTTTGGCAGGAGCTTTGTGGGAAACTAGTTGGTGATCCCAGTAGGCTGAGGAGCCCCAAGCTCACCAGCTTGTTCTTCCTGGGAAGGTGACCTGGACTAGGAGATGTATGTACGTATGGCTAGGCTTCACAAACGAAGCTCCAGGGAGGGCTCCATCCATGCTCCTCCTCGGTGCCTTTTCCAAGCGCGCTGATAAAAAGAGGATAGCAGATAGCACCCTCGAGCCTGAGCTATGGATTTTTTTTAGGTGAGACACAGCATGTGCAGAGCTGGACCCACCCTTTAGTCCTAAGGTTCATCTGCCAGGGCCTAGCAAGCTTGGACGCTGGCAGCCAAGTCCTTAGGATGGAGGTTTAACCTCTTAGCTGGAAGGCCTTCCAGGGCTAAACGAGCTCCATCTGCCTGGGTTTGGAATCAGAGTTGTCCTTCTCCTAGGATGACTGCCAGAAGGCTAATGAGCTCATCCTACCCATCCAAGGATTCTAGGAACATGGGTATCACTCCCCACACTTTGCCGTGGGCAATGAGTTTAATGCTCCCTCTGCTGTCGGCACAGTTATCGCACCAGGGGCCACAGCACACCCCAAGACTGTGCCTGGGACTAGGAGATACACTGCAGAAGAAGGTCCCCATTCTGCCTCTGACACCTCTGTTCAGACTAGTTATAAGCTGCTGTGTGTTTGGTTTTGTCTATTAATAGTCATAAGGAGAAGTCAAAGGAGAGAAAATTGTGTGTCTCAGAAATGGTTTTGTGTCTTATCCTCTAACTTTTATCACCAGTTATGGGCAAGCTCAAACACATCCACTTCTTGTCAAGTTGCCTGTGATATGGGATGCAGAAATTCAGGCTAATACTGCAGAGAGATCATGATATTACAGCTGTGCATGAGGCAGGGGAACATCTGTCACAGCCTAGCCCTGCAGATCAACTGTGTCACAGACTCATAGGCAGAGCCTGTCACTGCTTTGCTGTGTAGGCACAGAAAGTGCTGACTGCTGAGATGCCAGAAGTAGGAAAATAATGGGATCAGGAGAGTGACTGAACAAAGTGCTCAGGTTAGGGAAGCTACAGGAGAGCTGGAGAGGGATTCTTGGTCAGAGAGTGTAGTGATAGGACATAGGGTAATGGGTTTAAACTGAAAGGGAGATTTGGATGAGGTCTAAGAAGTTCTTCCCTGTGAGGGTAGTGAGACACTGGCCCAGGTTGCCCAGAGAGGTTTTGGATGCCCCATCCCTGGCAATGTTCAAGGCCAGGCTGGACATGGCTTTGAGCAGCCTGCTCTAGTAGATGTCCTGCTCATGGCAGGGGGGTTGGAACTGGATGATCTTTAAAGGTCCCTTCCAAAGGATTCTGTGATTCTGGAGCAGGTACCACCAGGTTTGTGCATTCCCTAACCTGCTGCTGGGGCTCAGTTCCAGGCTGTGCTCCCAAGGAACTAGGAGATCTTTGGCTCTTCCTCTGAGAACTCTGCAGCCCAGGAAAAACAAGATCCTTTTTTCATCTGACTTTTCTTTCAGTAGATTTATTTCTACAAAGTAACAAGTGCTGCAGGCCCCTGGGGTGTTTGTCTTTTCCCTTAGTCCATTAGAGCCACATTAAGTCCTTTAGCTCTGCTATCTCCCAGCCATGATATTTTTAACTTGCCTTTTTTCATTAGCAAAGGTTCTGATGCTCTCTGTTGTAGTTCTTCAGCTATTTCTGGAGTGTTCAACATCTGAGAGAGCTGAGCAGTGAATTTTTACTTGAAAACTCCAGTTATTTAAACACTTAGATACTTTTCCTCTGCTTTCATCATTCTATCATTGCTCATCTTGTCTCAGAAATGCAAATCCTGAAGCACAAACAACAGGAACCTTAAATAAACTTCCCTGAACAATCCTTAACTCTTCCCCAGCACAGGATAATGCAGCACCATTAATTGGATCTCCTCAGGGAAGTTTTGTCTACTGAGGTGTTATTCATAGTCAAAGCTAAATATAATCTGGAAGAGTGCCACAGAAACTGCCTCTCTCCTCTCATTTGTTGAATAAAGATTGGGCCAGAGAGAATACTTTCCTCCTTGAAAGAAAATATAGCACCAGAAAGGTGTTAGAGTAGGCTTCAGAGAGTCACAGAATTGTTCAGGTTGGAGAAGACCTTTAAGATCACCAAGTCCTGCTGTTTCCAGTGGATCTGAGACACTTCTTTGCCTCATGCTAACTGCTGGGAGTGTGCTTTTGTCCTTCAAGTAGTAAGAGGAAAAGCTTAAACACTGAACTCCTGTTTGCAAAGCAGCAGGCAGACAGAGGGCACCTGATTTCCCACCAGTGTGTCCTAGCTTAGTGCAGAGGCTCTGGGCTGAGCTGCCTGCTCTTACACACAGGAGCAGCTCTGCCTCAGTGACCCATGATTGCTCCATCCTCCTCTGACCTCACATCCCATCTGCCAGCAGCACCTCAGCTGCTGAGGGTTCCTGAAGCCCCTTTTGGTGCTGGTCACTGCAGGGTTCCTACAGAGCCCTGGCCTCTGCTCCCTGCCTGCCCTGTGCTCCCAAGGACAGCCTGGCAACTCTTGCTCTGCTTGGCCAGAGTGCAGGAGATCACCTCAAACACTGCTGTGTCTGCCTGCTGGCCAGAGCTAGCACATCTCCCTTGCTTAGTCATACAGCACAAAATGAAGGTGGAGATGCTTTTTTTCCTGTCCTGGGCAGCAACCTTGTGCAGAGGCCTCCCTGGGCCCATCCAGGTCAGATGTTCAGAATGAGACTGGCCTGACTCACCCTGCTTGACAGTTCCTTGATGGTCCAGCTGAGCTTCAGAGCTCCCAGACTCCTGTATATTTTAAAGTGTGTGTTCTCAGCTACTGCTCTTTCATTTCATACAGGTCTTTTAATGCCCTCTGGGCTTTTTTCTGTCCACTGCTCCCCACCAGCTGCTTGTCCTGGATTCACACCTTGCTTCAGCTGCACTAAATGCCATCAAAAGTTAGTTATAGATTGAGGGTCAGCTGTGAGCAGTCTGCTGCAGCTGGAATGGGCTTCTGCTGTGACCCAGGGGGCTCTGTGATTCACAGGAGCTCTGCTCTGGCCACAAGAGCAAAGAACTGCTGATAAAACCCTGGCTTAGGGAACTGTCCTGGCTGCAAGCACATGGCCAAGGTCTAGGTGTTTAGGAAGAGGACTGTGGCAGCAATTCCTGGCAGCCCAGTGTCCCAAACATGGTCCCTGCCAGCTCTTGCCCATCTCTCCCCTATAGGGATGTGTGTGATTGTACTAATTAAGATAACTGGGGTTAAAACAAGGTGAAGAGTGCTCAGGTTTCCCTCTGGTGACCTTGTGCCTGGCCCTGAGGAGGCAGGTAGGGCTGCTTACAGCATGGCAGCTGGGAAGGCAAAATAGTTCTTAAAAGCCAAAGTTAGGTTTTATTAGAGGAGAAACTGGAACAGGAAACATCTCAAAATAGAGAACACTCAACCCACTGCTTGGATGAGAGAGTAAAAATAGAAAGGGTTTATTGAAAAGAGGAATTACAGTTGGAAATACTTCTCCATGCAGGCAGACCACAATACCTCAGGCTCCTACTTGCAGCAGCACCTCCAGCTTCAGGCTTGCTGGGGTCCTGGCTGGCTCCTGCTCACCCTAGTGCCTGGGCTGCTGCCCCAGCCTGTGCAGCCTCCCATGGCATCACTCGGTGGGCTCAGGGCTGGGCCATGTGGGATGTCCCACCTGGGCACTGGGGCCTCTTCTCCTTCTCCCAAGGGAAGGTGAAAGCTCCCTGAGGACTGCACCTGGTCCCTGTGGTCCAGGAACAGTGATGGAGAGCAAACCAGTCAAGGAGCACTGTCTGTCACACAGTCCAGACCCTCCAGTTCTTGCCTTTGTGCTCTTTTCAACAGTTTGCTGATTTTTTAATAAGGCTTCTTGTTGCCAGGGTGGAGAAGGAGCTGCTGGAGGTTGTCCCAGTGTTTGCACTTGGGAATTCACTCCACTTGATGGAGTTCAGAATTGTGGGTACTAAGCACAGGCACAAGAGCAGGATTGCTACTCTGGACTTCAGAAAGGCAAACTNCTAGGTATTCCATTCCATATACAGACTTCAGAAAGGCAAACTTTGGCCTTCTCAGGGAACTGCTTGATAAAGTCCAGTGGGACAGGGCTCTAGAAGGTAAGGGGCCCAAGCAAGCTGGCTAGTATTCAAACACCTGTTCCTCCAGGCTCAAGATCAATGCATCCCAAAGAGTAGGAAATCTAGTAAGAGAGTTAGGAGACCTGCATGCTTGACCAGGGAACTACTGGATAAGCTCAGGCTTAAGAAGGATATATATAGTACATGGAAGAATGAGCAAACCACTTGGGAAGAATATAGGGAGGTTGTCAGAGGGTGTAGGGAGGCAACAAGGAAAGCTAAGGCCTCCTTAGAACTTAA
>VWZO01008876.1:56787-81587 GCA_013396975.1 Bucco capensis | reverse complement strand
TAGGACAAGAGGGAATGGGAGCAAGTTGGACCACAGGAGGTTTAGTATTAACAGGAGGAGGAACTTGTTTGCAGTGCAGGTGCCAGAGCACTGGCCCAGGCTGCCCAGGAGGCTGTGGAGTCTCCTTGTCTGGAGCCATTGCAGAGCTGCCTGGACACATTGCTGTGTGAGCTGGTCTAGGTGATCCTGCTCTGGCAGGGGGGTTGCACTAGATGATCTTTCTAGGTCCCTTCCAACCCCTGACATTCCATGATTCCATGATTCTATGAATGCTGCCTGTGCCAGCAGACCTGCACCAGGAAGAGTTGCTCTGAGAATTACTCACTGATGAGTAATTTTGAGGAGGCAGTTGTGGGGAATTGGTGTGTCTGGAGCTTTGTCTCTTCAAGATCATTTTGCTACAGTCTGCACTTGTTTGGATGTTGTGTGTGTCTGTTCACGTGTCCCTGTGTTTCAGAACATGGCCTGTCCCACCACCTCCTTCACAGACCTGGCCGAGATCGTGTCGAGGATTGAGCCGGTGAAGGCTCCCCTGGCAGATGGTGAGTGAGCTCACCTGGGAGCACTGGGATGCTGCTGGCTCCTGCTGCCTGCCTGCTCCAGCAGCTGCTGAGCAGAGCTGGCAGTGCTGGGCTGTCTCCCTGCCTCATCCAAAGCCTCTGCCTGCAGCTGTGCCTGAGCTTGCCCCAGGCCAGACTCTCCATGTTGCCCTTCTGCTGCCAGCTTGGGCCAGGCTGGGAGTCAGATGTTCCTGCCACAGTGAGACATCTGCTGTCAGCCTGTCAGCAGCATGCTCTGGCTTCCTGGAGGGAGGAATCCCTGCTCGAGTTAGCCTCATCTGAGGGAGCTAACACCTGTGGCAGCTCCTGCAAGGAGAAGTTTCCATCCCCCTGGTGCTGCCTGTGTCCTTGCAGTGGCTTCACTCTGGTTCAGATCCTTCTGAGACAGGAGGAGGAAGATTGAAAGTTTTGACTGAAGGATTGTTTTTTCCCTGCTGTCGTGAGTAGGATCTGGAGTGAGTCACTGGCTCCATTCTTCCTTGTGTGCTCCTGCTCTGGGCAGCACCAGTGAACTAATGAGGAGCAGGGAATGACTCCTACATCATTACACTGAGGCAGTGGGGTCCCTCATGCCTCAGCCATACCCTGTGCAGCATCTCCCTGCACATGCCATAGCTGAAACTCACTGACCAAAAGGAGCCAGAGCTTTGCAGCCCTAAAATCTCCAAGTGATTCTCCAGGACTGGAGCTCTTCATCAACAGACTCTCCCCTCCTCCCAGTCCTTCTTCCTGCAGAGGGGAATCTAAAGTTAGCAGTCCTCCCATCTGTGGCTGCTTGGAGAGATGTCCCTGTGGTAATTTGAAATGCTAATTGCAATCATATGCCTTAGGAAGAAAATATTAATCAAACATGGTTGAAGCAGCCATTGTGAACAAGAAGGAAGAGCCCATGTGAAATGGGTGATTAAGGCTTAGCCATTGGGACCTGCCAGGGTTTAGCCACTGGCCTGGGACAGAGCTCCATCCTTGCCAGAGCTGCTGATTAGAAGCCCTGGGGGAGGCCATGAGCTTGAGTGCAGCAAAGGGACATTCCTCCAAGAAAGCAGGTATGGCAGATCTGGGGCTAATGAGAGCCTGGGCAGGGACCACAAGGGACAGGGTGGGCAGGTGCCATGTGCTCCTCAGGGGTGCTGAGTACTACTCCTTGTAGAGACTCCAGAGGAGGTGGGAGGATGGCAGGAGAGAGTCCTGTGTGTGGGCAGCATGTCTTGAAGGACTCTATGTTCATGTTAGGGGTGACTCCATGTGCTGCCTGTGGGGCCCTTGCCCATTTTGGGGTGAGCAGTGGCTCTAAAGGGATTCCTCGGAGTCCCTGGAGCTGTGAGGGAAGAGCCTGCAGCAAGGCAAGCTCAGATGGAGGGTGACACCTCCCTGGCCATGGCTCTGCAGCTGCCAGATGCTTCCTTGTAGATGCCCCTGAGCCTTTGCTTGGGTCTGCTCATGGTGATGGTGGAGTTGATCTGACTGTGCTTGGCCCTTGGAACACAACAGGGTGCTTCTGGGTAGTCTGGCAGGGAACAGCATCAGCAGAGAGGGGGAAACCTTTTTCTCCTGCAAATCCCTTCCACAGGGCTTTGGAAAGGCTCAGCACACCACAGCTCTCAGGCTGGGTGGAGAAGTCACATCAGTAGTTTTGTTCTAAAGAAAGATAATGACTATGATCATCTTCTGATTGACTGGGAGGAGGGGAAGTGTCCAAGGGTGAAAGAGCCTGGGGAGCCTCAGGGCAGGAGCTGTGTCTCCTTTGGGGAGAGAGGGCAGGGAAGCTGCTTCTCCACTCGAGAGCAAACTGAGAGCAATGAGTGAAACCATTAAAACCAAACCAACCAGACAGACAGACAGACAAACTGTGCCTAAAGAAGGGTGAGCAGAGGGAAGCCAGGCAAAGCCCTGGGCTGGACCCAGGGTACTTGTGCTGCTGAGCAGGTGGGGAAGTGTCTGTAGAACAGAAGCTCCTTTTCACAGCTGAGCCACAGCATTTGTGGCTCTGTTTCTGTTCTGCATCCAAACATTTCCTCAGTTGGGATTTGCTGTCCTTGTGCAGCTGTAAGTGCATTTTACACAGCCATGGCCAGGGGACCACAGATGCCATCCTCCAAGGGTGGCTCAGTCCCATCTCTGGGCACCTCCTCACCTGCAAGGAGGAGCACAGCTGCTCAGGCTCTTTGGTGATTCCCCACAGGAGGTTTCAGGTCTCACCTTTCAAAGCAGGGATGCTTCAGGCTGTCCCCACAGGCAACTCTCTTGCTGTGAGGTGAGGTGCACACTTGCTGCACACCATGGCTGCAGGAGAGCAGAGCAGAGCAACTGTAGCAACAGTCCTTTGGATGAGAAGAGAATGTTAATCCTGATGTCAAATGCTTGATTTTGCAGTAGAGCTGAAGCAGGAGACACCCAAAAACCTCTCAAGGGACACAATTACCAGGCACGAGGTCATCTTTGCTGCTTAAAAAGTATTTTAATCAAGAAGCACTGATGCCCCTTGGGTTGTGAGAAGCTGCCAGGTTCCCTGATTTGCACTGCAGCCTGTCACTGGGCCTGGAACAAACCCTCCAGCCACACAGAACTCATCTACATCATGTGTGGTGATGCCTGCAGAGATCAGGCATGGAGAAAAAACATGCTAAAAGCTACAGGATCACAGAGCAGCTCTTTGGCATGAGAAGTGAGGCCTTCCTGCTCTGAATCTGCCCCCCCTGCTAATGGGAGGCTCAGGCACCTTTCTGTGGCATCCTCTCCTCTTCACAGGGTTTGGGTGTTGGTGGTGACCAGGGCAGTGAGATCTCAGTCCTGCTTGATGCTTCTGGGAGTGTTTGCAGTGTGAAGGAGCAGGTGCCCTGTGAGCCCCAGGCACTCAGGTTTGAGGCACTGGAAGGTGATGTTTAGGGACACAGATTCCTGAATCCCAGCATGGGGAGGGTTGGAAGGATGGAAGGACCTCTGGGGATCACTCAGTCAACCCTCCCTGCTCCAGCAGGCTCACCCACAGCAGCTTGCCCAGCATCACCTCCAGCTGGACTTGGAACTCCTCTCTGGGCAGCCTGGGCCAGGGCTCTGCACCCTCACATCAAACAAGTTTCTCCTCCTGCTCACATGGAACCTCCTGGGTTCCAGTGTGTGCCCATTGCCCCTTGGCCTGGCCCTGGGCACCACTGAGCAGAGTGTGGCCCCAGCCTCTTGCCCCCTGCACCCTTCAGCTCTTGCTCAGCATGGAGCAGCTCCCCTCTGGCTCTGCTCTGCTCCAGGCTCAGCAGCCCCAGAGCTCTCAGCCTTTCCTCCTGCCACAGATGCTCCAGTGCCCTCAGCATCTTCCTAGCCTCTGCTGGACTCTCTGCAGCAGTTCCTTGTGCCTCTGGGACTGGGGATCCCAGAACTGGCGCCAGGACTGCAGCTGTGGCCTCCCTAGGGCAGAGTAGAGGGGGAGGAGAATCTCCCTGTACCTGCTGCTCAGTTTTTGATGCACCCCAGGAGCCCATTGGCCTTCTTTGCCCCAAGAGCACATTGCTGGCTCATGGTGAACTTGTTCCCCAGCACTCCCAGGTCCTTCTACATGGAGCTGCTTTCCAGCAGGTAACCTGTCCTAGTCCCTGGGGTTATTCCTCCCCAGGTGCAGGACTCTACACTTGCTCTTGTTGAACCTGAGCAGCAAAACCACTTTGTGTTCTCTAGTCCTCTCTAGTCCTGCAGCACCCAGAGCTACAGAAGGGGTGTGAGGAGGAACACCCCTGCCTTGCTTTCTGTGTCTGTATAAAGCTTGTTAAAGGCTGAACAGTGCTTGGAAAAGCAAGGGGAGTGGCTCTGGTGAGAGTTTTATAGGAGCTGTAAACTTCCCCCTCCTGTTAGCGATGTCTGTTGCTGTTCAAATGAGTTCCCAGTGTTTATCAAAGATGATCTCTGGAGGGTTTAGTATAAACTAACAGGAATTCTCTGATCCACAGGAAAAATAAACACTGAAAAAGAAAATAGAAAAAAAGACCAAATGCCTTTAATCCTCATGTTCTAGCAGTTGAGGTTAGTTGTAGTTGGTGTGTTAAAGGAAAATGCTGTTGTCTCCAGCACTGAGCAGCTGCTACAGACTGTTCCCAGAAGCAATCCTGACCCAAGCATCTGGTTTGAACACAAGACACCTTCCTCACTAGAGAGCTGGAGAGCAGCTCAGAGCACTCTGGAGTGAGCTCAGCACAGTGACCATTTCAGCCAGTGCAATGCATTCTGACAGTGCTGTGCCAGAAACTGCAGCTGGCACGTGGGCAGCTGCCACCTCTTTGGTTCTCTGCCCCCCTGCCCTGCTTTCATCTTTGGTTGGGATTTGGAAGGGGACCTGGGGCTGATGAGAGGCTTCTGCCCTGGCATGGTTGTAGGGTGTTGAGTTGATGTTGAGAGCCAGCCCTGTGGACACACCTGAGGGACAAGATCCAATCCAGAGAGACAAAGTGGGAAGTGGGACCCATATGAACCTCAGGAGGTCCAACAGGCACAAGTGCAAGGTCCTGCAGCTGGGCCAGGGCAGTCCTCAGTATCAGTGCAGGCTGGGGATGAAGGGATGGAGAGCAGCTTTGTGGAGAAGAGATTGTGAGGCATGTAATAATCATCTCTACCCCAGGAGGAGCTTACCTAGTGCCTGGAAGTCGCTGTTGCCAGTGAGTCTGTGACTGACATGTCCAGGGGAGTTCGGGTTGGTAGCCCATAGGCATGTCCTCTGAAGGGATGATGGGTGGGAGGCAGCAGCTGCTCTGCAGGGAGCATTTGTGTCCCCTCAGGCTGGGCATCCTCCAGCCACCAGAGTAACATGCACAGGTTGCTGCTCTTGCTCCAGGCTCTTTGGATTCTGGAGGGCTCCAGTTCACACTGAGGACAGGGGTTGTTTTGTGATCTGGCAGCAGAGCTGATCTCTGTGTTTGAGCAGTCCTGGTTCCCTGAGCTGCAGAATTGGCCAGCAGTGGCCTGCCCTGTGCTCAGTGAAGGCAACTGGCCCTGCTCTTGAGTTTTCTCTGCCTGATGCTAGCTAAAGCCAGTGCTTGTTCTCTCCTCTCTCTGTAGATGAGTCAGACTACCAGACTGAGTATGAGGAAGAAGTTCTGGACAACCAGAAGGATGATTATGCCAATTTCATAAGCAACCAGGCTGAAGAAGACTCTGACTCGGTATGGAGTGCCCTGGACACAGACAGTGCCTGTGCCAGTGCTGAATCCCATGGGAATGGGCTGGGCTGTCAGGAAGGGCATTGAGAGAAGCACCTGGAGGGGTCTTGCTGAGGAGCACTGTGCAGAAATCAGTTTGCCTTTTGTGTAGCACAGGCACTCAGTGCCATGTGCTCCCCCTGCTCAGGGCAGGCATCTGCAGTGCTGTGCCTGAGGTGGCCTCAGGTAGAACCCGAGCACACAGCTCCATGGGTCTGCCTCTGAGCTGAGGCAGGGCTGGAGAGCCTGTGGGGTGAGGACAGGCTGAGGGAGCTGCTTTCTCCACCTCAGAGAGGATCAAGCTGTTGGCAGCTGGGTGGCTGTGGAGAAGGCAGCAGCAGGCAGGCACAGCAAGAACAGGTGACAGACACAGCTTGCACTAAAGGACAGAAATCCTCATGGGCTATGGGGGGAAGTACCTCCCAGTAGGCATGGCTGTGCAGGGAGAAGGTGGAAACTCCATCCTGGCAGATAAAAACCAAACAGATGCCCTGAAGAACCAGGTCTGGCACTGCAGTTAGCTCTGCATATTATACCCTGCAGGGGTGTTCACTCTGTGGGACACCAGGTCCTCCCTGAGGAAAGCCTGCACTGAGGCCACACTTCAATGAACATGGCCTGAGAGGCAGAGATCAGAAGGGTCCTATCCCTGCTTGAGTGGTCAGCAAGTGGGAAAGGTGAAGCTGCCTGTTGGGTTGGAGAGAAAGAGTTTCTCAGTGGGAGCATGTGAGTGTGTGGGAAGGTGCCTAGCCTGGGCCAGGGCCCATCTGAGGATGTCTGCAGTGCTTTGAGAGGAGCTGGGGGGGTGGCATACAGGTCTTGTTTGCTGGGCTGATCTCTGGTGGGGAGACAAAGAAGAGGTGTAGGGGAAGAGAACAGATTTTCTGCAGCTTGGAGAGGATGTGGAAGAATGAATTTGTGCTTTGTGTTTCTTTCTTCTCCTCCAGGATGAAGAGATGCAGATAAGGAAGCGCAGGAACATCCCCAAGGTGGACAGCCAGGCAAACAGCACAGGAGAGCCAGGCTAGCCTCAGAGCAGCCTGCCCGTGCTGCCTGAGAGCTACAAACCCTCAGTGCTGACTGCAGCTCTATTTATTTGTTCAATATTTCAATAAACCAAACCAACAACATCTAGCTGAAATCAAGCAAGCTTTGGTCCTTTTGCAGGCAGAGGTTGAGGCCTTCAGCTGCCAGTGCAGAGCACAGGGATCTGCTTCACACCTGAGTCCCTCTGGAGCTCCCAGGAAGGGTGGCTGACATGTGCCATGCTCCCTCCTGCAGGTGCCAGTGTCAGCAGCTGGTTACTTCTCAGGGTGAGACTGGCAGAGGGGAATGGTGCTGGGAAGGTGCAGTTGGATGCTGCCCTCAGCTTTGCTGCTCTGTGTCCAAGTTTCTGTTTTGACTGCGAGGGCCCAAAGGCTGGCAGGGTGTTCTCCTGCTGTGTGCTGGAGAGGCTCTGAGCAGCAGCAGCACTAGAGACAGGGAGGGCTCTGTGGTCACAGCTTCCTTGCTTTCTTTTGGTATGAATCAGGTAACACTGTAATTCACTCCTCAGTGACTTCCAACCAGGTGCTTGTGAGCAGTGATCTGACAGGAGCTAGTCTGAATCTCTTTCACTTGAAATCTTCACCTAAGAACTGGATCAATGTGAGCACTAGCTATGGAGCTTGTATCCTCAAGCCAGCAGCAGCACATTCATGGAGGTGGTACTTGCTGGGCAACTCTGGAATCACCACTTGGCTGTATTTGCCCTGTCGAATAAAGTTATTCTGCTGGCTTGAAGTGTCTGGGTGGTGCTTTGTGCTGGGCCCCACAAAGAGAAAGTTGTCAACAGCTGAGAGCCCAGCTTGCCTCTGCTTACATCAGACTTGCAAAGAAACCTGTGAGGGCCTGAAGTCCTAAGCCCTGCAGAAGTCACTCAGGGTTTTGTCAGGCATTGAAAAGAAACTTCTGGTGCTTGTCCTGCCCCTGAGGGCTGCAGCAGTCAAAGTGAGCTGGACCATGGGTTCAGGAGTAATCTGGTGCCTGCTCCCCTTGTCTCACATCTGTAGTTGCTGCTAGCTCCTCTTGGCTGGATAATCAAGCTAATTCTTGCTTTATGTAAACTCCTCTGCTCAGCACTAGCTCTAGGTGCCGTTGCCTTCAGGGGGGTTTGTTATCCAAGCAGAACGCTGAAGATGCTCCTCAAAGCTGCCTCCTTTGCTGAGCTCTCCAGACCTTCTGCTGTGAAGTGTGGCAGGAGCCTGCAGCAATGCCTCCAGGCATGACCAGAACACAACTTTGAGGCCAGAAACGTGGCACCACTGAGGACTGTGGTGGTTATAAACACTGTGAAGTGTGAGCTGATTCCTGCATTTAACCTCCTCTCCCACACAGTGCCTCATGGCACAGGCCCTGCACCACATTTTCCTCCACCGTGCCCGCCTGTGTGCAGCCTTTACCCAGAGAGGCGTTTCATCTCACACAAAATGGGCTTGCCAAGCCTCAGAGCCTGGCCTCAGGGGTTTGCTCACAGCAGGACTCAAGCCCTCCCCTTGGTGAGCCTCAGAGCCTGCCCGCCGCTCCCGGGCCGCCCACCGCTCCCGGCCGGGAGCGCTGGAAGCTCAGAGACCTTCCCTGCAAGGCTCCTCCAGCTGTGTGCTGGATGTTGGACTTAATGCAATTGCACTGAGTGTGCTGCAGTTGCTGGAGGCTGTTCCCTGCTACTGGAAGGAATTAGTCCTTAGAAAGGAAAGTCACAAATGGTTTTGAAGTGGAGGTAGAGCAGGCAGCAGCCCAGGGCTGCTGAGAAGGCACAGGCTGCCTGCTGGGCTGCAGAGATATTTCTGTTGAGGTTGGTCATGGGTTGGGATTAGTGCCTGTTATAGGAAGGGAACGGCTTGGGAGCTGGGAAAGGCCTGGGAGTGAATGCAGGTGAGTGCTCACCTTCCAGCTCCCTGCCTTGTTTCTGCAGCAGGAGCATGGCTCATCCAGCTGCAGTGGAACAATTAGAGCTTGGTTATCATGATGAGGGGGTGAAACCAAACAGGAGTGCTGTCAGTGTCTGTCTGTAGGTGGTTACAGTGCAGGAACCTTTCCCTGGGAGACAGAGAATAGGGCTGGAGTACAGACTAACCCTAGAGAAATCATGGATGCCCCATCCTTGGCAGTGTTCAAAACCAGGTTTGATGATGCTGTGATCAACCTGCCCTAGTGGAAGGTGTCCCTGCCCAGGGCAGGGGCATTGGAACTAGATGGTCCTTAATGTCCTTTACAACACAAACCTTTCTATGGTTCTATGATTCTATGACTGAGGTCCTCTGGTTGCCTTTACTAAGCCCATCCTGGGCCAGTGGTCTTCAGCCTTCAAAGGATACACCTAAAACCAGAAGTGCCTTCAGCAGAGGTTGGGTGAAACCTCCTGACAATGGCCAGATCGTGGTTGCTCAGACACTTGCATTGCATCCCACTGCAGTGACCAATGCTGCTGGTTCCCTTTGCCCCACGGTGAGGAGGCTGGGGCAGGATGGGACCATGGGCTGTTCTCCAGGACGTGTAGCTGTGCTAACTGGGGGTGTGGTTTAGTGATGAGCAGCGCAGTGTTAGGTTAATGGTTGGACTCAATGATCTCAGAGGTCTTTTCCAACCTTAATGATTCTCTGACTCTTTGACAGGTCTGTCAGCCTGAACCCAGGGCTGATGTATTGCTCTGTGCTGTTTCAGGAGAGCTCTTCCTCTCTGTTCAAACAGGTCATTAATTTACAAGCTGTGTATTCTAACTCTACACTTCCCAGCAGCCAAACTCGCTCCTGGAGCCAAAGTAGCAGGATCGGAGCACGGTCCTGAGGAACCAAGGTCCTGAGCAGTAGCTGCAGTGGGAAAGGTTCCTCTCAAGGCCTTTGACTTGATGCATCTGAGAGCTGCCACTGCTGCAGGTAAAACCTGGCATCAGCCTTCAGAAACACATCCCAGGGGTGGAGTTGCAGTGGGTCAGGCACCAGTTGTGCTCTGTGGCCTGGGCTGAGCCTGTCCAAGCAGCCCAAGTGGCGAAGTGAGGTGAGACATGCCCACAGGCCCAGGCTGTGCTGTCCAAGGGCTCTGCTGTGCTGTGGCTGCTGCTCCAAGTTGGTGATGTGAGAACCAGATACTCCTGGGAAGGAGAAGCCGTGGCAGAGGGAGGGTGTTGTGGGGAAGTTTGTTTGACTCTGCAGGGAACGGCTGACAGCACAGCCACCATCCACCCCTGCCAAGGGGATGCCATAGCTGAGCTCTCCCAACCACCCGTGCTGGTGAGTGGTGGCACTCTGGTCCCCATGGGGCAGCACCTTGGGGCTCGGTGCAAGTGACAATCTTATTCAGTTGCATTAAAGCATGTCCAGAGAAGGACAATGAGGCTAGTGAGGGATCTAAAGAATAAGTTTTATGAGGAGCAGCTGAGGGAACTGGGGTTGGTTAGTCTGGAGAAGAGGAGCCTCAGGGGAAACCTTCTTGCTCTCTACAACTACCTGAAAGGAGGTTGGAGTAGATGGGGGTAGGTCTCTTCTCTCAGGTTAACAGTAAGAGGACAAAAGGAAATGGCCTTAAGTTGCACCAGGGGAGGGTTAAATTAAGATATAAGGAGAAATTTCTTCACTGAAAGGCTTTTTAAGCATTGGCCCAGGCTGTGCAAGGAGCTGGTCGAGTCACCACCCCTGGAGGGGTTTAAGAAACATATAGATGTGGTACTTAGCAACATGGTTTATTGGCATGAAGGTGATAGATATGGTTGGACTTGATGATCTTAGAGGTCTCTTCCAACCTTTGTGACTCTGTGGTTCTGTTAAGGAAGCCTCATGAGCTGCCAAGCTCAGAAACAGCTCCCATGGGATCTGGAAAGAAGAACAAACCACTGTTGCCCACCCGGCAGCTGGAAACACCTCTCCAGTATCTCTGGAAGCCTTGCCTGGGCTAGGGAAGAGCTTTGCTCTCATGCTATCCTCTGGCTCTGTGTGGCTCTGCCTCATGCATGGCTGTAGCTGCTGGCTCCTGCTGTGGCTCCTGGGGTTTCTCGCCCCGTGCAGTGCTTGTGTTGGTGCAGCTCCTCCGGGCTTTGCTCCACGGGCAGAAGCAGCCAGGGCTGTGGTGGGAGCCTGTGATGCTCCTTCCCTGGCAGATGTCACTCTGGCTGGGTGTTGTTCCAAAGGGAATCTGATCTGATTTTCCCTTGCTGCCCTGACCTCCAAGGTGGATGTTCCCTGCGTGCCGCCTGAGGACTCTGAGCTGTTTGGATGTGGAGGATTCGCTGCCTCTGGGGCTAATTTACTGTTGCTGTGAGTAGGAATCAGTAATAAAATCAGGGCAGTAGGAACACAGCCAGTATTCCCCTCTCCCAGGCTCTCCGTGAGGCTGCTCCAGTGCCTGCTGCTGAGAGCCCTGCAGAAACCCGGCTGTGGGATGCGAGGGTTCAGCACAGGACCATGGCTCCCCCAGAGCAGGAGACTTTGGGGTTGTTGGCACCTTGTTTGTTTGATGAACATGACTGTGATGTGGCTCTTGCTGGCACCAGGGCACAGACTCCCACTGGTGGTCCCTTCCTAGCTGATGGCTGGTTCAGCTCCCATTGGATCTGGTGGGGTCTGTGTCCATGCTCATTGTCCCCATCCCCTCCTCGGGTCACAGAGGATCAGACCTTATTTTTCCCAATGGCCTTAATTTGGGCTTTGGTATAAACAGTGCTGTGGAAGGTGCTGGGATCTGGCAGGGCATCCCTGCCTGTGCCCACATCCTGTGCCTGGGAGATGCCTTGGGAAATAGGGATGAGGTGCAGCTGCCTGCAGGCATCAGCTATGAGAGCTGCTAAGTGCCAGTGTGTCTGTGGACACTCACCACAGCCTGGGGACATCCATGGTGGGCAAGTCAGCACTGCCAAACTCCTTCCCTGGCTGAAATCCAGGCTCTCAGGGGAAACGGTGGTACTAGGAAAAGCAGTAAAAGCATTTGACTGTGTTGGTTAAACAGAATAATGATAACAAGGAACGCAAAACCAAAGTGGTATTAATGTTCCTCCTGCTTTTAGAAGTGAATGTACCATAAATCAATATCACTGTGTGTTGGGATTTTTCCTGGAGACACGCTGCAGGAACAGCCCTGAGCAGCATTACGGGCACTGGGAATGCACCTGGAGCCTGAGTGTTACTGAGCACAAACATGACATTTTCCCAGAGGCCCTGACACTGCTCTCCACTGTGGCCAGCACCAGCAGGCACAGCTCTTAATTAAGACTGGCTCCATCAGGGGGTCACAGGCAGGAATGAGCTTCCCCTCAGGAAGCAGCCAGGCCTCCAGCTCAGGAAGTACACAGTGATATTTTGGTCTAGTGTGGCCTCAATACAGAACTGTGCTGAGCCCAAGCCCCTCTGGATGGCACAGGACACCCCTGGCACTGGGAAGGAGTTGGTACCCATGAGGTACAAGCACTAAGGATGCTGCTGGCACTTGTCTTTAGCAGTGGTGTCTGTCAGGCAGACACCCCAGGGCAGGCTCCCCAGGGCCAGCGGAGATGCTTCCTCCCAGCTCTGTGTTAGAGCACTCATGCAGTGTGTAACTGGAGTTTAGAAAGAGCACCAAATGCACATTAATTTTAAATGTACTATAAATTACACATTTTTCCCTTGAAGAAGGCACATCAGATGTGAAGCACAGCCCTGGAGGACTGTGTCAGCTAAGGCTGGTGCCACCCTTGAGCAGCCCTGACTTGCCCATGTGGCCCTGGGCAGGAAGAGTGAGCTTCTGTGCTGTGCCTGTCTTTGAGCACATTGCTGCTGCATGAGCCACTGTGGGTGATCACAGGTGGCTCCCAGTGCCCTGTTTGCCCTTGGTGTGGGCTGCCAGGGCTCTCTGCACCCTGCTGGGCTCAGGGAGGCCCAGGGGGATGTTTTTTGGCACTGCCTGTGCCTGCGGCTGCACTTCCACCAATATCATGTTTGCTTCATCTCAGACGCGTGTGCATCCACCTCTTCGTGGGCTGAGTTGTGAAACTCTTTTTCCTGACGGTGACTAATTGCTGCCTCAAGGCAGAGGAACTTGGTGGAAGGTTTCATCCAGTTGCTGCCATAGCCAGAAGGGTTCTTTGTGCTCTCTGAGTGAGAATTTGCCCAAGCTATGTCATGCGTTGGCTCTTATGTGGTTGGATGTGGCAGGGAAGGATACCTGTGCCAGTTCTGTCATCCTTGGCTTCATCATTCTCAGTCCCATTCTGGTCCTTTCCCCTCTCCTGCTGGTGTGGGTCTGATCCCCCAGGGCTGTTCCTGCTGTCCTTCTCCAGCATTAGGTGCTGAATTAGCTGGCAGTGGCTGATCGGTGACTTCTTTCCCCACTGCAGAGCTGGGGGATGCCAGCCCAACTGGGGATATCCCTTAAAATGCTGTTCTGGGGCTCAGCCAGGGCACTAAATCACCTGGGAACTGTATAACCTCTCCTCTCTGCTTGCTTCCTCACTGGAAATGGAAAGCTTTTAATGAAGCAAAGATCAGAAAAACTGTTTGAGCAGGGCTGGCAAAGTGGTGCACCCCTGGGACTGGAGGGTGAGGAGGTAGGAAAGAGCTGGAGAGGAGGAGGTTGTGCCAGCCTCGTGGGTCAGTGCCTGGGCTGCAGCCAAGGGAGCTGGTGTGGGGCTGCCTGAGCCAGCCCAGCTGCTGCCACCTTCGAGGTTCCTGCTGGGACACCTACCTGAGCCTGAAGGACATTCTGGTGCCTGAAAGCAGAGGGGAGAGCTGAGCCTTGCTGGGCTCATTGGGGTGAGCACATCTCTTGCTGGAGATCCTCTTCTGTGAGCACCAAACCTTCCAGTGCTCTCCAGATTCAGGAAAGAGGTTTTCTAGGTGTCCAAGAGCTCCCACGCTGCTGGAGATGGTGCCTGTGCTGCAGCCACTCCTCACTGCCAAAGCAAGGAGAGTTCTTCTGCTTGTGTCCCTTGCAGAAAAGCTGGGCTGGCAAGAGGGATTTGAAAGTGCTAGTAAGGGACAGATGATTTAAACCAGCACCTGGCTGGTGTGATTGGTAGCACCCTGCCAGCCCCATCCCTTGAGCACTGGGATTACACTGCCCCAAGGAGCCAATCCTGCCTTCAAGCCCCCAGCATGGCAGCTGCTGGAGGCTCTACAGATGGTCAAGGCAGATGCATCAGCTGCTGAGCAATGCTGGGGCTGAACCCAGTCTCTGCCAGAGCTGCAGGCAGGGTGGACACCAGAGCCTGGGCACAGACCTCACATCAGAAGAGTTTTGCTTCCCAGTGCTGGAATGGAGCTGGATGGGGCTCAGTAGGGAGCAGCCATGCTGGCTGTACAGTTTCTTGGCCTGGGAAGCTGTGCTGTTGAAGGCAACTCCTCCAGGGACCCAAAGCCAGGCTGCATCCTTCCTGCTCTGGGATCTGCAGATTTTGCACAAGGCAAGAGTAAAGAGGAAGCACAGAGCCCTGACAAAAGGCTACCAAGTCCCCACAGAGCCATGCCCTGCCGGGAGCCCTGCATACATCCCTGCAGCAGATAGCCCTGGCTCCTGCGGGACCCTCCTCCTCCCCCAGATCTGTCCCTGGCTCGGCTGTGCTGATCCACAGGGAGCCAAAGCACCGAATGCCAGGGATGTGGTGCCCTGAGGGAGTTGTTCCCAGGCCACAAATGTCCTCCCCAGCACGGAGCAGAGCAGGGACCCAGCGGGGTGAGTGCTTTGCCTTCCCAAACTAGGTCACACCATGAACTCGAGAGCTCTGCTGGAGGGAGCTAAAAATACCAGCAGAGCCAAGCAGCTCCCCAGCAGCTGGGGAGGGCCATGGCCTCCTCGGGCCAGGCCTGGGCTGGGAGATGCCCTGATGCTGGCTCCATCCAGGAGAGTCACCAGGGTCCTTGGGCTGCTGGGGCTCAGGGAGGATTTAGGAGCAGGGGAGAGAAAAACCTCTCTGGGCTGTGAGTCCAGAATCCAACCAAGAAAACAGCTCTCTGCTGATGGTGTTAAGTCAGTCATCACAAGGCAGCTTGCAGCCAGGCCCCTGCTCCTTGCAGAGACCTTCCAGTGAGCCTTGGATGTCTCATCTCCAGCCTCCTCACCTGCCTCCTCAGAAAACCAGCTCAGCTTCCCTTTATTATAAATGTGCTAATAATAAGTGATAGAAAACAATGTTGGGGGAGGAAAAATGGAACTTAAAGCTGATGCAAGAACTCAGAAAACCAAGGTTTTTTTCTCTTGGGGAGGAGAGTGCTTTTGTTTTAGTGCCACACTTTTGGAGGGTGCCAGGACCCTCCAATCCATCCTCCAGGTGCCAGGAGGATGAGGGCTAGAGGCCTGGAGTGTGCTGCTGGGATGAGCATGGTCAGGTCCCTGCACTGCTGTAAGGCAGAGCTGGTGGTAGGTAGTGAGCTGGAACCTTCCCCCAGCCCCATGGCTTCACCCCATGGGGTGCCTGCAGCTCAGAGACTTTGTCTATCCCCTCTTTGGGACTAGGTCTGTCTCCTTTGGGACTTCAGCTCTGGCCACTGCTTCTCGTGCAAGACTGTCCTGCTTTACTCTGCCTCCAATTTCTGCCCCTGGAACCAGCATGGTGCTGCTGATGTGCTGTGAAAGCAGCTTCCTCAGACTTACCTTCCCCTGGTGATGTCTGGAGCTTTTGCATCCCATCTTTTCTGGATGAAACATTCTCTTCATTCCTGTCTGGCCTACTTTAATCCTGCCAAGTGAAAATGGGTTTGGGCACAGAGAGGATCCCAGTTGCTGAGTAGAACTTCTCTGTTATAATTATTCACTGCCAGTCCTCCTGCTTCCAGCAGCTGTATAATTTATCAGCTGTGTTTTGTGCTCATTTCTCAATCAATGATGAAAACATTGATTAGTGTCAGGCTGGGACTGACTCCTGCAGAACCCTCTCAATCATCTCTGTTCACTGATGACTCCTTGTTTGGAGATGGGTTTGCAGCTCTCCATCATTTAATGGAGGCTTTATGGAGATTGTATAGTGCTAAATTTGTAATTAGGGTGTCATAGGATATTAAGCCAAACACATTGCCAAAAGCTAAGCAGATAATGGCTACATGGTAACCTTGATCTACAAACTTGTAATTTTCTCCAAGATGAAAGGAGGCTCATTTGACAAGATACTTCCCTTTACACCATGCTGATGGGAGTCTTTTCAATCCTTGAATTCTGTATTAATTGAATCCACTGTATCCTCTCCATTTGTCAGGCTGGACCCACTGACTGTTAACTAGGGCACCTGCTTCCCCCTCTGAGCACCATGTTAGCATCCTGCCAGACCTGGCATCTCCCTAGGCTTCCAGCTCTTCAGCAGGGAGTGCAGGCAGCTCAGCTAAGCACACTGCTCCAGGGCTCTCTGGTGCAGATCAGATGCATCTGCTGATTCAGAAACCCCACAGATGTCACCCAAGATGCTCCTGGTTGTTAGCAGACCAGAGAGGATTTCATCACCCTCAGGTCCTTCTAAATGAGACACGCTGAGGGCCTTGTTGCTAGCCATGTACCTCCTCATCTAGGAGTGCTGGGGCTTCTCTGGGCTTGGAGAAGCTCAGAATTCAACTGGGAGATCCCTGAGCCAGGCAGGCAGTGTTCCTGTAGAGGCACCTGAGGCTGCTCCTGACCAAAATCTTTTTATGCTTCTCCAAGCCTATGAACCAAACCTGCAATATCATTCATGTTTCTAACGTATTTAGCAAACAACTTCTCCCTGCTGGTGGCTTTGCCAGGGGTGGTTTTCCTCTCTCCATTTACACTCCTCTATCACTGAATCTGCTGCACAGCTCACTGTGGCCGGTGCTGCATATTGATGAGTAGCTATTGCTTTCTTGCTTCTTCACATAGAGTGTCACTTTGCTTCCAGTTGCTGTGGTCAGGTTGCCACCTTACAGGATGGACCTTCAGCCAAAGATATTTTCTTTACTCTGCAATATTAGCCTTTCTGCCCTGTTGCAAGCTCTGCTCAAAGAACTGCTGATTTCCCACTCTATAGGGTTTGTTTCCCTTCCATTTTCTTCTTAATTGTCACCACTGTCACCATCTCCATCTCCATGGAGCTGGTGAGGCTGCTGGTTCCATGGGCGATGAAGAGACCAACAAGTCCATGGGAGAGCCAGGTGACTCTGTGGCATGTTGGCAGAACTGGCTGGGGCTGCTGTGCCCAGGCCATCCTGTCTGAGCTGGTGCCCAGGGGAGGCTCTGCTCTGCCTGGTTGCACCTGATACAGCCCCTGGAGCATCTCTGCTCTCCCTGGCAGTCTGTTCCACTCTTCACTGTCCTTAAACAGTTGGTCTTCAGGTCTAACCTGAATTTCTCCACCACAGTTTACTCCCACTGCTTCTTGCCCTGTCCTGCCTTCAGCCTCGTACATAACTGCAGTGTGTTGCTGTGGCTCCTTCCAAGTCTTTACTTTTCTGGGGTCAATTAGTCCTCCTTTCAGCCTTGGCCCACAGGCTGCACTTCCACACCATCAGACCCCTCCTGGTGCTCCCCCTGAGCCTTCTCTAACCAGCCCACATCTTCTCTGAACTGCTGCAGCCAGAGCTGGGCCAGGTCCTCTGCTTGTGTCACACAGCCCTGCACATTTCCATGCTGTAACACTCACCTCTTCTGCACAAGCACAACACTTTTGGCTCCAGTTCAGCTGAAGGTTTGCAGCAGCATCCAGGTCCTCTCCTGCAGAACAGTGATGGGCTCAGCTGGTGCCCATCCCAAGCTCCCTGCTTGAGACTCACTCAGCACCCTTCTGGTTTCACTAGGAACCTTTGGGGGCTGCAATCTTCCTCTCCACAGGACACCTTGGAAGTGGGGCATGGGCAGAGGTAGCAGAACCTTCACCTCCTCCTAGTCCACACACACACCACAGCCACTCCCTTCCTGTGCCCTGGGCTACTTTATTTGCAATTGTGGAATTTCTTACCCTAGAAGCCCTTTGCCCCAGCTGAAGCAGGTGGCACCTGTTTTGTAACACCCTCACGGTGGCCAGGAGCTGCTGGTGGTCCTGAGTGTTTGTGCAGTCCTGTGTGAACCTCCTCATGCTGCCCAGAGCTGCTGCTTGTCACCAGCACAGCTGGAGGGACCTACTCCAGGCCAGAGAGAGGAGCCCTGCAAGCACATGAGACAGCAAAGCCCAGCTCTCCTCTCCTCCTCACCTCCCTTTCAGCTTCTCACTCCCTCTGCCACAACCATCACACATAGTTCCCTTCCAGCCCCAAGAAGGAAAGGCTAAATTGAGCCCTCCTCATCCTCCAGCTGAGCTTTCTGAATCATCCTCCCTGTACATTTCTATCTGCATTCCCCCTCGTGCTTGGCCCTGCTCTGTGCAGGATCAGTCTCCACACACAGGACTGCCAGTGCCTTGCCCAGCCTGCTGATGGGCAGAGGCACCATGCTGGAGGCAGCTGCTGAGCCCTGGGCTGGGCAGAGCAGGAGTGCTGCATTTCCAGCTCTGCCTGAGCCCTTTTGTAATGGCAAACGTGCAAGAGAGCTGGAAAGGGTTTAATTCCTGTGCCCAGTCCCTCTGGGCATGGTACAGGGAAGGGTTGGAGCAGAGCTTCCAGAGTGAAAAGTTTAGAGGGACACAGTCAGACAAACTTTCCTTCAGTAGCAACACTTTTTTTCCTTCCACCTTAAATCTAACACAGCCACTTCAAAGTTCAGTGCTTCTGCTGCGTGGTACCAATGTCAGAACAAAGTCAGACTGATATTTTGCCAAACAATGAAATACTGAGATGTGGAAGGAGCAAAAACTGAGTAATCCCTGAATCACTGAGCAATGAATTACTGTTGGATCTGTTCCTGGAGCTGTTTTGGGAATCCCAGCCTTCAGGAACCTCCACTGTAAAGGTCAAGTCCTGCACCTCCACAGCTGCTGAATGGTCCCTGGTGGTGCTGGGCACCCTGGGAGTCAAACCTGTCTCTGGTAGGTGCAGATTCAGTTTCCCTTCACCAGGAGGATAGTGCAGGTTGGGAAAACATCACCCCAAGGAGAGGTCAGTGCAGTGGGAGGATAAATGCATTGCTCTAGAAAAGGACACAGCATTTTCTGAGGAAGCATTGTACCAGCAGCCTGCTTAGGAAGGGGGTGTGTTTTGATGTAGGAAAGCTGCAGGAATGTATCAGCTCCACTAAAAATGTTATTTTTAACGTATTCCTGGTACCTTTAAGGACAGCATTCTACAGAACCCCTGGCAGGAGTGGCAAGTAGCTTTGCTGGCCTCCTTTGAGTTTATCACTCCTGTGACCCTAGCTGTAACCCCTGGAAGTCATTGTCATCCAATGTTAGGACAAGAAAGGGCTTAGAACATAAGCCTGAGGAGGAAAGACTGAGGGATCTGGGCCTGTTTAGCCTGGAAAAGAGAAGGTTGAGGGGAGACCTCATGGCTCTCTAGAACTACCTGAAGGGAGGTTGTAGAGAGGCAGGGACTGGTCTATTCTCCCTGNCCATCCATCCATCCTCCATCCTCCATCCATCCATCCTCCATCCATCCATCCATTCTCCATCCATCCATCCATCCATCCATCCTCCATCCATCCATCCAGAGTGCCACAACTTGGCCAAGCAAAGCTGCTCTAGTGTAGGCAATGGTCCTGCTTCAAACAGGCAGCAGGACCAAAGCCCTCCAGGAGCCATTGCACCAGTGCTTCCCCATTGCTGGGGAGAAGGTAAGGAATCATTTCCCTGTATGAAATAGCCACATTGTCATTTCCTTTATTTTATCAATTGATTTTATGTTTTTTCATTCTGAGGAACTGGCTTATGTCAGTTTGAGGCCACTAATTTAGCCAATAGGAGTGAAATTATCACAGAATCACCATGGTTGGAGAAGCCTCTGAGATGATCCAGTGTAACCATCCACCCAGCACTCCCACGCTCACCACTAAGCCATGTCCCCAGGCACAAGATCTGCATGATTTCTGGACACTGCCAGGGATGGTGACTCCACCACCTCCCTGGGCATCCTGGGCCAATGCCTGAGAACTCTCTAGGGGAAAAAATTCTTCCTAGTATCTATCCCCTGGCACAGCTTGAAGCAATTTCCTCTAGTCTATCACCTGTTATTTGGGAGAAGAGCCTAAGCCACACCTCACTCCAAGCTCCTTTCAGGCAGTTGTAGAGAGTGAGAAGGTCTCTCCTGAGCCTCCTCTTCTCCAGAAGGATGTTACCATCCTGCCCAAAGCCTCTCTCCTGCTATAGCCAATCCTTGTTTCTCTTGTTTCTCTCCACCTGCTTTAGCACTTTAAGAAAATAAAGGAGCTATTTAATATTGTGCTGCTCTTGACAGGCCCCTTCTCCTGTCAGCTCTCCTGACTCAGAACTGTGGTGTCTCAGCCTGAGTCTTCCTCTCCTGGGCAGGGTGAGCTCCCTCACAGGGATTTAGGAGCATGCTTCTGGAATGATCCCACCCAAGGGGTGGACCCAGACCACAGCACTGTTTCCTTGCTTTGGGCTCTTTGGCAGCTGCACTTGTCTGTGCTGGTTCTGACCACCACAGATGCTCAGTGCTGCTACACAGACCACTTGGGCTCAGTTCATGGCCAGAAAACTGAGTGTGCAGCAAGGAGCAGACAGGAGATGGAGAGCAGGGCTGTGTGGCCAGGAGCACAGGGCTGGGAAGCAGCCATGGGAAACTCTCTGGCTGTGCCCAAGATGGAGTTTGGGAAAGGACAGAGGGATTTAAGAAAGGATGGAAGGGTTTTGATGGTTGAATGTGCTGCACATGCTCTTGTCCTCCCTTAAGTGCCTGACCTATATTGTCATTATTGTTATTATTCCTGCTGTTCCTTTATGAGTTGGTGTGCATGCATATTAACAAGGGCATTCACTGGACTCAGGCTGCCTGGCTCCAGCCAACCCAGGCCAAGGCAGGAATTGCATTTAGAAATGATTTTAGCCTTCTGGGGCCACGTTTTAGGGCAGGATCGTTCAGTACTTCACGTTTCAAGCCCTCAGTCCTGACTAGGCTTCCCATCTACAGTACAAATGTAGTCATAAACAAGAGGCCTGGCTGGGTGCTCAGACCTCTTAGTGGCTTACACGTGAGCTCGTGTCACCAGGCAGTTGTAGAGAGTGAGAACACCTGGCTCTTCTTAATGCTGGTGACACCTGGCCCTGCCAGGGAGGCAGCTCAAGATTTTAGCCAGCAGAGTAATAGCTAATTGAGTGTATTTCAATCATGAGATTCACAGAAGGAAAGCAAACTCCACAGAGTAGGAAGAAATTGCATCTTAGAGTAATCAGAATGTGGGTAGATAATTAGGCCTGTATTTCATGAGAACATTTGCTGGGCAACATAATGAAAAGGCCAGCACCATAATTTTCTTTAAGTGGTGTGATGCCTCCCACCAGAGCCATGCCATGGCAGTGCTGGTGCTGCAGTGCAGCAGGAGCAGGGAAAGACATGGCTGGGCCACAGAGACTCCTGTGTGATGGTGTGAAGCTGAAGCCCATCCTCCAGATTCCTCTGCACTGCTCTCAGCAAGGAGGTGGCAAAATAAATCCTCCCATGGCCTCATCACCTTCCCATCTCTCCAAATGGCAGTCACAGGTTGTGTTTGCAGTACTAGACAGACCCAGGACAAGTGTGTGTTTCTATGGGAGTCTCCCAGTGGGAAGCCAGGCTGGTGCCACTGAACCCAGCTTGGAAGAGCTTCTGCTCTGGGTCATTGTCTGATCCAGCCTGGGAGGTCAGCAGGGCTGATGAAGAGGGTCTGTGGCTGAGGTTTGAGGGGAAGAAAGATGGGGAGGGACTTATTATCAGGGAATGTAGTGATAGGATGAGGAGTTAATGGTTTCAAACTGAAAGAGAGGACAGTTAGATTAGATACTAGGAAGAAATTCTTCACTGTGAGGGTGGGGAGACACGGGCACAGGTTGCCCAGAGAGGTTTTGGATACCTCATCCCTGGATGTGTTCAAGGCCAGGTTTGATGGAGCTTTGAGGAACCTGGTCAAGTGGAAGGTGTCCCTGCCCATGGCAGAGAGGTTGGAATAAGATGCTCTTTAAGGTCCCTTCCAAATGAAACAATTCTATGACTCTCTGAATCCTCCAGCCCACGGAGCAGCAGCACACTGTGCCCTCCAAGCCACGCTCAGCCAGGCCTTGGCTCTGTTAATGGGCTCCTGCACTCATCCCCAGAGAGAGCACCAGCCCCCAAATCCCCCCCCTCCATGGCTCTACATGGGAAGCAAAACTCCAAGGCCTTTCCCAACGCTGGGGTTTTTTTTTTCCAAATTTGGGCTAGAAAGGCTCTGCTTTTCCACACCCTCCACCCACAGCTAATCACAGATCTTCCCTTCCAAATCTCCAGTTGGGAGAGGCCTGCCTCTGGCTTGTCTGCCAGGGACCTTGCTGCCTTGTGCACGAGTGGACAGAGAGTATAAAATAATACTTGGCTTCCTCAAAATGCTGGCAAAATCAGAAGATTTGGGAAAGTCCAGTGACTTAGGAGGGTGGAGGAGAAGGATTGATCTTTGAGCACTAGTAACCCTGTGATCAGGATCTAAGGTGTCTGATTCCTCTCCTGCCAATGCTGTGCTCATCAGCACATTGGGGCTGGGACATCACATCACAGAAAGCACAGAGGCTGTGCCCAGCCTTGATAATTACTGATTAGGTCTTTTACTAATGAGCAGCTGGGAGTGAGCTGACTTAACAGTGGCTCTGTGTGGTCCATATCCTGGGTGGCTCAGAAGTTTTCATGCAGTGATCAGGACTCTCTTTGGGGCTGCATTTGAGCAAGCTCTGGTTTCTGATGTCAAAGGCTTGGCTGTTTAAGAAGATCTCTGTTGAAATGACTCTGCTCAGAACAGAACCATAACTCTTAGCTAACTCCAACTTGTTAGCTATGGATATTGCTCCTGTGATGTATTGCCTAATTTCAATTATGCCAGTGTTGGGAAAGTTATTTTCTTAGAGGGCCTCATTAGAGTGAAGTTTCTAATCGATGGATTCAACAGCAACATCTTGAAGTGACTAAATTGGCCAAGGGGGAAGGTGGCTAGATGATATTTGAGTGACCTCCTGGTACCTGGGAGACCTTGAGCTTCCCAGTACAGTTGGCCATAACTTATCTTCAAACTCTTTCAGCACAGTGCTATGCAGATAAACCCTGACAGCTCCTCCAGCTCCCTCAACCACGTTGGTTTTATTGCCACCTCTCAGGACTGTTGTGACTTGTCAGAAGAGATGAATTGAGACATCCTGTTTATGGACAGTGGGCACATCAATTTGTCTCCTCTCATTCTGCTGCTATGCTCCTCCATTACCACTGTACTTGGAACAGCAGAACAAGGGGAGCAGAGGGCTAAAAACATTCCTGCTGAGCCAGTCCTCTGCACAGCACTTCTGTGGTCTCAGCATATCACCTCATACTCACACTGTGGTAAGGTACAGCCCTGGGAAGTGGCCCTGGGGAGGAGGATCCCACACCTCCCTCAGCTCTGGTATTCTGCCCTTCCAGTAACTGTGGACCTTCCAGTTGTCTGTGTTATCTGCAGGGATCTCAGGGATCTTGGTCTCACTTTGAACCAAAGAAACTACACCCATCTCACGTGGCCCATTAAACATCTTGCTTTGTCCTGGTTTTGTGCTTACCATACTGCTGAGTCCCTTCCCCTTACCTCCTGGATTTGTGCTTCCTCCAAAGCCAGTGGCCAGTGTGTGAGGCACAAATGCAGCTGGGATGGGGATGGTATTCAGATGAACCTGGGAGAAAGAGAGGATTACTGCAGAGCCCAGTGCTCTGCCACTGCACTTGAGATTGGTTTTCTCCTGTGTGTCTATCTTGGTAATTACCATATTTGCATCTCCTGAGCCATTTTACTACTTAGTTATTTACTATCATCAGGTTCTTGTATAACTCTTTGCAGTTTCTGATGTATTTATGATCCTGAATACCTTAGCATTATCAGCAAGCTTTGCCACCCCTTCTTCCAATGCCTTTTCAAGAGTATTTCTGACCATGCTGCAGTGAGCAGACCCCAGCCCAGGTCCCTGTGGAGCTCCATTCAAGCCCTCTCTCCATTCAGGAGCCTGCCTATTGACAGCTACTCTTTGAGAAGCCTTTAACCAGTTATGTTTCTATTTCAAGCCTTTTCTGTTAATCCCAAGGTAGCTGTGTTTGTGTTTCTGTCAGAAGCTCCTGTGACAGACCTTGTGGGGATGCAGGCAGACTCTACCATGGGATTATTGGCTCCTCTGAGGAGCTACAGTAGAGTTATGAAGGGTTCCTCTAGTCAAGGAAAACCAGTCTTCTTTTTCTTCCTATTTTTTACTACAATTTCTAGCAGTTTGCCCAGAAGTACTTCAGACTTCATGGTCTGTAATAACCACAAACCCTTCCCATTTGTCACCTTGAAGCTCTCAGACTGTGTTCCACACAGTGATCACATGCCAAAATTAAGTAATCAAACTGCTTCATCTCTGAGTTCCTGAGCACTTAGCTGAGCCATCTCAGTCTGGTGAATTTGCACTCTTTGGCTTGGCCATTTATTCCTCAATTTCTTCTGCTGACACTTCAATATGAGCCAAATCCAATGCCACCTCCATAGAAAGATGACTTTTGGCACAAGAACATCTCTAAGCTTTTCCTTACTGCCTACAGACACAAAATATTCATTGTTTTTCTGTTCTGACCTTATCTCCTACGAATGCTTCTCTTGCACTGTGGCCAACTTCTGACTCTCCAGACTCTCCTAACAGGCTTCCTGTCCCTGATGTGTTCAAAGAAGTATTTATTATTGTTTGCCTTTTGCAGGATGTTTCTGTGACTGGTTTTGGCTAGCTTTGTTTCTCCTTTCTGCATATAAATTGCCAAGATGCACATTTTCTTTGCTTGTTTAGGCAAAAATGGCTTTTCTAAGCATAAAAAGACTGGTTCCTTGAAGTCTAAGCATTCACAGAATCACATTTGGGTTGGAAGGGACCTCTGGAGCTCATCTAGTCCAACCCCCCTGCACTGGGCAGGGACATCCCCAACTAGAGCAGCTTGCCCAGAGCCCTGGCAAGCCTCACCTGCAATGCCTCCAGGGATGGCAACTCAACCACCTCCCTGGGCAACCTGGGCCAGTGTTCCACCACCCT
>VWZO01008876.1:0-54006 GCA_013396975.1 Bucco capensis | reverse complement strand
TTGCCAGGGCTCTGGGCAAGCTGCTCTAGTTGGGGATGTCCCTGCCCAGTGCAGGGGGGTTGGACTAGATGAGCTCCAGAGCTCCCTTCCAACCCTAACCATTCTATGATTCTATGATTCTATGATAAGCCTGAAAAACCATGACCTTGCTGGGGAATGGACAAAGAGGAGTTTGAGAGTGCTCCAAGAGACACAAAAGTGGCAGAGGGTGAGCTGCTGACAGGATGAAGATGGAGGCATCCCTGCTTAATTTGGGATATGGTAGTGTTTCACTGCATAGTCNGATTCTATGATTCTATGATAAGCCTGAAAAACCATGACCTTGCTGGGGAATGGACAAAGAGGAGTTTGAGAGTGCTCCAAGAGACACAAAAGTGGCAGAGGGTGAGCTGCTAACAGGATGAAGATGGAGGCATCCCTGCTTAATTTGGGATATGGTAGTGTTTCACTGCATAGTCACAGTCTCTGTGCACAGCTCAAGTGTTTTAGAGTTTTCTTAAGGTACTCCCTAAAAACAGGTGGATGATGGATTTTTCCTTTTCTCTTGTAGAAACCCTTTGGTGACATGACAGCAACAAACCATGGGGCGAGGGCATAGTCATCAGTAGAAGTTTAATGGGAGTCATCTTCTGTGGGAAGAGATCCAAGGCACTGATGTTGGGGTTTGTTTTGGACCTGAACTATGTTACTGTGAGCAACTTTGGGGTGTTTCCAGGTAGACCTGGTGAGGATTATGTTGGGGATTGAATAGATCTGTCTGTTAGCTTTGGGGGTGTTTTGTTTGCATTTTTAAATAGTGTTTGCCATAATTGACAAAATATTTAACCACAGATATAAAGAACATTTTCCCCTCTAACTGCACAAGAGAAACAAGGGGAAAAAGCACAGTCAAAAGGCTTAGGCTGACCTTGTTCTTAAAGTACTGACATGTGTTTCTCTTTTCTCCCTTCTTTTGACTGTGTGCTCCTCCAGATCTCCATGTCTCTCTGTTTCTATTGGCAAGGCTAGGCATGGAGTTAGCTGAGCATGCACCAGCTCTGCCACACTTGCTTCCAACACACAGGACTGAGATGTACCTGCCCTAAAATCTCTTCACCAGCATTAACACATGGGATCAAGACTATAACAGCTGAAGAAGCCTTCCCAGTGAGTTCAGTGCTGTGTAGCAGCAGAGCTGTGTTCCTCCTGCTTGGGGTACAAAACCCCAGGGGCAGAGGATTGAGTGCTCCACAGCAGCAGCTCTGCACAGCAAGTAGGACATGGTGCCAGCTCACTCAGTGGCAGTGATGGAGCAGCCAGTGTCACTTAGCACCTCTCCTTCAGGCAGCTGCTCCAAGCTAAAATGCAGGGTGACATCTTTGTTTTGCACACATGGCACTTCTTCCACTCACAGCTTGGGCCTAAGCAAAGGCACATTTCTGAAGGTTTGTTCTCCACAGTGAATGTAAAATTCCTGCTGATGAGGCATTTACATCCTGCTCCTTGTGTCCACACACACCAAGGGTACTTGGGTACCTTATTCATCTTTCTTCTGCTCTCTACATGGATCATTGTAGTTTTCAGTTTGTAGATCGATAGACCAAATATTTAAACTTAATTTAGTCAAATCCTCTTATGTTTTCTTGCAGATTTGCCTTTGGAGTCTATGGAGAGAGAGGACTGAAGCTTTTCCCAAACTTTTTTTGGTCTCTTCCATGCAGGGTCTGTGAAGGACAGAGAAACATGAGCTAATGCTGCAGCCTTTGCCCAGGAAGGGATGAGACAAACTGTGTCTCTTTGGCTGGCTCTGCCTCCTTTGGCTGCCTCTTTTCACAAAGCTTGTAGGAAGTTTAATTATCTATAAACTTCTGTCCCTCTGTCCAATATTGTTCCTGGAACTCAGGCACTGTCTTGAAGAGCTGGGGCACCACTCAAATGCCTTTTCTGTATATCTTGTGAATAATATTTAAAGACTTGCTGCCCCAAACAACTCAGGTGCCTCGAGAACAGGTTTGTAAGATACTTTCTCAAGGAAAAGGACTTTTCCAAACCCTCTTAGGGACCAAACCCAACATACATGAAATTGGTCTGAGGGCTGGAACCCCTCTGCTGTGAAGAAAGGCTGAAGGACTTGGGATTGTTCAGATGGAAAAGGCTCCAGGGAGACCTCCCAGTATTTAAAGGGGCCTATAAAAGAAGGAGAAAGACTTTTTTTCAGGGCCTGTTGCAATAGGACAAAGGGTGATTGTGTTAAACTGAAAGAGGGAGGTTTGAATTGGATGTAAGGAAGAAATTTCTTATGATGAGGATGGTGAGACCCTGGAACAGGTTGTCCAGTGGAGTAGTGGATGTCCCACCATTGAAAGTGACCAAGGCCAGGTTGGACAGGGTTTTGAGCAACCTGCTCTAGTGAAAGGTGTCCCTTCCCATGGCAGGGAGGTTGGTCTAGGTGATCTTTAAGGTCTCTTCCAACCCAAACCATTCTGTGAACTGACAATCCCCCGAGGCTTGGCTGCCTGAGCACGGATCAGCCCTCATGCTGGCTCTGTTTTCAAGCATTCAGTGACCTCAAGGAAGGTGTTTGCTCTGGCAAGTGACAGTGGGGACAAGGAAGTGTCTGGACATCCAGCTCTGCCTCATGGCTCTGTTAACACCAACCTCCAGCAGCTCCTGTGTCTCCCTGGGCCCCAGTCTGGGACAATGGTGATGAACAGTGAGGGACTGAGGGAGCAAGGCCAGTGGAGGAGAACAGGCATTTGTGTCAATCCTTCAGAGATGTTGTGTTCAAAACCTGATGGCCTGACCTTTGTGACTTTGCCCACCCATCCACCATCATCAACAGAGCACTCAGATGTGGAAAATGAACTGTGCATAAAGCCTTTCCCTGTTCTGTCAAAGGCAGGCTGTGGGTTTATGCCAAAATGACTGGGTTATTTGCTGGTTGCAGGTCTGTTTCCTGATGGGAGCCTGGAGTGAGCATCCCCTAGGGCCTCCCCTCACCACTGCCTGTGTCTGCCAACAGACAGCCAGACATTCACCTCAGGTGTGGGCACAAACTGCGATGAGCAGGACCATAGGACTCTGCTGATGGCTGCACCATCATTTGTCAGCAGTTCTGGTTAACCAGGGAGGTCCCAGTTGACTGGAGGTGAGAAAATGTGATGCTCATCCAAATAAGGGCTGGAAGGAGGATTCAGGGAACTACAGGCCTGTCAGCCTGACCTTGGTGCCAGGGAAGGTTGTGGAGCAGATCATCTTGAGTGCCATCATGTGGCATGTACAGGACATCCAGGTGATCAGGCACAGTCAGCATGGGCTCATGAAAGGCAGGTTCTGCTTGACCAACCTGATCTTCTATGACAAGGTGACCCATGTAGTGGATGAGGGAGAGGCTGTTGGTGTTGTCTTCCTAGGCTTCAATAAAGCCTTTGACACTGTTTCCTGCAGTATTCTCCTGCAGAAGCTGGCTGATGGCTGAGCCTAGAGAGTGCTGGTGAATGGAGTTAAATCCAGCTGGTGAGCAGTCACGAGGGCTGTTCCCCAGGGCTCAGTTTTGGGGCCAGTTCTGTTTAATATCTTTGTTGATGATCTGGATGAGAGAATCAAGCACCCACAGTAAGCTTGCAGATGACACCAAGCTGGGGTGGGAAGGTTGATCTGCTGGAGGACAGGCATCTGGCCAGGCTAGATGAATGGGCCAAGGCCACTGGCATGAGGTTTGACAAAGCCAAGTGCCAGGTCCTGAACTTAGGCCACAACAACCCCATGAACACTCCAGGCTTGGGGCAGAGTGGCTGGAAAGCTGCTGGTGGAAAGGGACCTTGGGGGATTGGTCAACAGCAGCTGAAGCTGAGCCAGCAGTGTGCCTGAGTGGTCAAGAAGGCCAAGAGCATCCTGGCTTGGATCAGCACTGGTGTGGCAGCAGCACTAGGGCAGGGGATTGTCCTCTTGGGCACTGGGGAGCCCACACCTCAAATCCTGGGGTCAGTTTTGGGTCTCTTACTCCAAGAAAGACATTGAGGTGCTGGAGTGTGTCCAGAGAAGGGCAAGGAAGGTGCTGAAGGCTCTAGGGAAGGCTCTCAGGGGAGACCTTCCCGCTCTCTCCAACTCCCTGGAAGGAGGTTAAGGTAGGTGTGGGTTGGTCTCTTCTACCAAGGAATAAGTCATAGGACAAGAGGAAACAACCCCAAGTTGTGCCAGGGAGGTTTAGATTGGACATTAGGAGCAATTTCTTCCCTGAAAGGGTTGTCAAGGCCTGGCCCAGGCTGCCCAGGACAGTGGTGGGGTCACCATCCCTGGAGAGGTTGAAAAGCTGTGGAGATGTGGTGCTGAAGGACATGGTTTAGTGTGACCTGGCAGTGTTAGGTCAACGGTTGGCCTCGATGACCTGAAAGGTCTCTTCCACCCAAAACGCCTCTATAATTCCCGGGCTCTCTGACCACCCTTCACGGACCGGCCGAGCCCAGGCACCCTCCCCCTTCCGCCGCGACCCCTCAGGCGAGCCCAGCCCGTCATGATGTCAGCCGGGAGGAGACAGGGGCGGGAAGGAGGGACCCGCCGGCCAAATATAGCGGCGCTTCCTGGGCGGCGGGGCCGCGCCCGGGTCCTCCCTCCTGCCGCAGTCAATGAGGAGGCAGCGGCGGCGGCGGATCGCCGCACTCGCCGGGGGCAGCGGGCCGGGGCCGGGGGTGGTGGAGGCATGGCGGGGCGCTGAGGGAGCGCGGCAGCGAGGAGCGCGCCCCGGCAGCAGGCCCTGCTCGGCATGGGCAGCAGCGGGGTCCTGCGATGAGCGCTCCCCCGGCGGCTTCCCCCCGTGCGAATATGGGCACAGCCGTGTCCAAAAGGAAGACGCTGAGGAACGAGGCCATGTCGTCGGTGGCGGCTAAAGTGAGGTGGGTACCCGGGGGGTATTGGGCGGAGCCCCGCGGTGCAGAGGATCCTGCCAGCTCCCCTCGCCGGGGGAGCCGAGCTCTGTGTGTGTGGGAGGGGGGGAAAGGCCACGAGCCCCTCGGGACGAGCTGGGGCGGCTGAGCTGCGGGCACGGCCCCGCGGATGTCCCCCGGGCCCGGAGCGGTGGGGGACCGTCGGGGCAGGCTGCTCTCTGTCCCCCCGCGGGGCTGGGGAGTGGCAGCCTGGGACAGGACCCCGCGATGCGCCCGCGGGACAGCGCCGGCGAGTGCCCCTCGATGGCTTCTGGTGCCGCAGCCACCCGCTCGCTGCAGGCCACCGTGTCTCCCGCACACAGCGGCCTCTCAGCCCCTGGAGAGCGGATTTGTCCCCAGAGGTGTCCCCGCGGCTTGCTGCCGGCCCGGCTAATATCACCCGCGGGTTCTGTCTGCCAGGGTGGCAAAGAGCAGGTCAGAAGTGGATTTGTCAGGGCTGGATATTTCTCCTCCATGCGAACTGGAAGCATGGTCAGTGTGCTTGGTGGTTTCTCCTCGGCGGAGATGTCATTTGCGTGTCCAAGGGCAGAGCCAGGAGCTTTTTTCAAGGAGTCTCACTGTTTTGAATGGAAAACCTGTGTGAAAACCTGGACCCATCACATCTGCCCTCTCCAGCAGTGTCCCAAGCCACTACACTGACCTGTTAAGGATTTGGGTTCTGTACCGTGCCTGTTAGGTTTCTATAGTGCTTGTTCTACAGTGTAGCATCACTTGCTGTCTGCTCCCAGTGCCGTTTAGTATCAAGCATGGGAGATCCTAGAAAATGTGTTGTTGCTTGATTATACTTAAAAACCCATCTCAAATGAGCTTTGCTCCTGTGCCCTTTGCCCAGAAGGATGGAGAGGAGTCTTCTCCCACACTGCAGTGCAAGTGCCACGGCAGTCACCCTTTGGAGACATTGGCACAGCTTTTTGAGCTGCTCCTACAGCACAGATGTGCAGGGGGGTAGGTCTGTCAGGTCTCTGCTACGTCCAGACTAGCTCTTTGCTGCTGAAAAAAATGAGAAGGAATAAACTTTTAAGCTGCATTATATAACAGCTCCTTTGTGTTAGACAGAATTGCATTAGAATAACCCAGAGTCATGTGTAGGACTTGATCTGTACTGCTGAGAGATCTCAGTCACCTCGCTGTGACTGTAACTCAGCATTGCAGCGTCCCTGCTGTGCTGGGGGGAAAGAGAGACTTGTGGCTTGAAGTGAAGAGATGCAAAGATGTCTTATCTGTTGCTGTCTGTGTTGTAAAGAAATCCATCCTTAAAAATCTGGAGCACCTCTGGAGAGAGCTGTCTGGGCAAAACCTGGAACTTTGCCTCACATTACGTGTGCCCTGTTCATAAGCAGTAACAAAACAGTGAATACTTTCAATGGCATTCTAAGATCTGGAAGTGGGATTGGTTTAGGCAGGTGTCAGCCAAGGTGGATATACAGAAATGACACAAAATGCACCATAAATGTTGTGCTGGGGCTCTGGGTGTGGGATTAGACAGCCAGACACACAAGCAAAACTCAGATTTCTGATGGTGGTGTGGGTGTTTGGGAGCCACTAGTCTGTTTTGAACGCAATGGCTTGTTAGCCTACACCAGGATGGGCAGATGCTACTCAAGTAGTATTAGCTGTGTAGAGTCCAGGAGGTGCCTCTGGGATTCTGTGTGTTTGCTACACACCTGCTGTAACAACTGACAAGCTGCTGCTCCTGCCTTGTGGGAGCTCTGAGGTGGCTCCTGGTGGTGTGAATTGTGCTGGTTTGAGCAGAAAAGTTAGCTGAGTGGACTTGGGCTGGGGAACATGAAGTCCTTGAGCAGTGGCTGGTCACGTAGACCATGGCACAGAACAGGTGCTCTCGTGTGTCTCCTTGTTCATGCCTTGTGCTAGAAATGCCTAATTGAAAAAGACTTTGATGGGGGCAGAGAACAGGTTGAGGAGCTCCCTGCATTGCCTCTTTGGACGGAGAAGGTGTTGGTGAGGACAAGTGCTGCTGGTGTTCATCCATCCTGCTGCTCCAGGCATGGCTCAGTCCCTGCCTCCTGTGATCTCTGCCATGCTCACAGTTTCTACAGTGGTGATGACCTACCTCCTGAGAGGTTTTCTCAGGGTTCCCAAAGCACATCACACACAGCTCCTTAGCTCTGTCTTGGGTCCTCCTCCATGTATCCCCCATGTCCTTATCTTCTTTATCTTCAGTGAGGACCCTGCAGGACAGTACGTAAGGCTACAGATAGACTATGCTGTCCTTCCCACAGGGGTTGGGCACTTGGATCACCTGTGTGGGTAGCACTGCTGCAATGATCAAGTTCCCTGTGATTCCATGTAGGTAAATGCAGGATCCTGTTCTTGTGCTGTGGGAGGGGATGCCGTGGGATTGTTTCTCTGCGCCTCCTGAGCTCTGTCCTCTTCACATTTCTCCTGATTTTTCTTTTAGAGAGAAAAGCCATCTCCTGCAATTCTCTGCAAGTCCAAGTGGCCACTGCTGCGTTATTTCAGGCTGGAGTGTGTGTGTGTGTGTGTGCACATTGGGCTTTCTTAGTGTGCAGGGAGCATCATTTGTTTGCTGTTGTGAGCAACGTGATCGAAGCAGAAGGTGCAAGCTCCCTAGAGTCTTACATGAAAATCTCTGCAAAGCGACTCCGGGGAGTCTCCTGTCCCAGGAGCATTCATTAAGCTCCACACACTTTGTGCTGGATTTTTAAATAGCTTCTTACAAAATAATGGCATAGTTGTTCTGTGCTAGAGTTGTTGCAAGCATCCCTGGTGCAGCTAACTTTGGTCTCTGCAGTCTTGTCTTCTCCTGAGAGAGTTGCAGTGAGTGAGGTGCTGGTTCTGTGCATGGCACCAGGAGGTGCCTGTGGCTTGGTGCTGTTGCTTGGATCAAATCTGAAGCTCTTGTGTGTGAGATCTCACTGTTGTACTGTGTTTCCCTCCTGTGTGTGCCTTGCAGCTCCTGGGGCACAAGTGCTGGAGGCAGAGATGACGCAGTTGTCCTTGAGTCATGACCTTGTGCTGCCCCTCTGCTGACAGCTCCCAGGCTGCTGCAGTTTGGGCTGCTGCAGGTTCTCTTCAGGGCCCTGGGCTGTGTGGTGTCTGGCACACACTCCTTGGCTTCCTTAACACAATTTCAAGGGCACAGATGAACCAAAGCCTTTGGAACAGGTTGCCCAGATTGGTGGTAGAAACCCTATCCCTGGAACCATTCCAGGTCAGGTTGTTTGGGACTCTGAGTAACCTGTTTTAGTTCCAGATGTCCCTGCTGACTGCAGGGGTTGGACTAGATGACCTTAAAGGTCCCTTCCAATCCAAACCATTCCATGATCCTGTGAAATGAGCTTTGTCCTTGCTGCCTTGACACCTAGAGAACAATACTGACACCCCAAATGTGGCAATGAAGTAAGTCTTTTCCTGCAGCTCTGCTTTACATTCCTCTGGCCTACAGCTCTTTTTGGGGAGCGTGTGACAGTGTGAGCAGACAGGCATGAGGCTTCTGCTGGGTGTTCTAGATCCATCTCTCTTTGCAGTAGTTAGCACAAGAACTATTGGAGTTGAGAGTGTAGTTCACCTTACCCAATTTCAGGACTTTGGTGTCTAGTTCAAGATACCCAAGAGAGAAGTAAGAATTTGGTCTCACTCCCTGTGTGCTGACAAGGGAGGGCTAGAGAGTGAGTTTAAACAAGGCCATGAAGTGTTAATTGCTGCAAAAGGGTAAATCTTACACTGACAAAATGCCGAGGTGCTTGAATGTGTTCCTCATCCCAGGCTCCTTCTGTGTGAGCAATCATGAGCAGGATTCTTCGTGGAGTATAAATTCCTTTTCCCACTTGAGACTTTTCCTGTGGGTGGTATGAACTCTCTCATGGTTTGATTACCTTGTTCTTTTAACTTCTTTCTGCTCTGGCTTCCCTCCTCCTGTCCAAGCTTTGTGACTATAAATTCCTCCAAGGCTGTGATATCTCTGACTGGAAGATCCATTGCTGATTTCCATTTCTTGAGAGTGGGAATTGAGAATTTTAAAATTAAAAATTAACATTCTCTAGCTCCCATCTCCCACATAGCTCAGAAAACTAATTTTTGTCAGGGTTTTGTTACTATTAGCTTTAAACAGTGTAGGTGTCTGCAGTCTTTAATGACTGAGCTGTTAACTATGGCTGTGGTGATGGTATTCCCCTCTGCTTAGTGACAAGAGCAGGATTGCTGCTGTAGGAGGACGTGGGTCCTGATGATGCAGGAGATCTCTTCTCTCCTGTTGAGGTGCAGTGCTGTCACATGCTGTCATAACAGATTCCTGCTGCAGCTCCTCTGGGCACTGCTTCTGAAGGACCAGGAGAGGGTGGTGGGTGTTCTTTACTCCTGAAGAGCTCAGCTTTTGCTTAGCTTGCTGCTCTGCTCTGAATGGAGTTACCTCAGGGCTTCCACGTGTCTCTGAGTGTTTCAAGACACATTTCTTCACTCAGTGCAGTGTCACTTTGGTGGATTGCATAAATTGATTTGCATCAATTTCTCATAGCTGCTAGTATGCATTGTGGCCTCTCTTATCCTGTTGATGTGATTATTTCAGAGACATGGAGGCTATTCCATGCTCCTCACGTTGTAATTGAGATCTTTGTTATTTGACAGCTTTCCTCCTTCTAGCAAATGTCTTTCTAGACTCTCTGTGCTTCTTTGCAAAGCCCAGTTTCTCTTCCAGACCTGGGTCCAGCTTTGACAGGCAGTGCACAGTGAGTACTGAAGAATGGCCTCAGAAGGGCAGCTGGCTGCCTGTGCTGTGCTGCCTCCCACACCCTCTGCACTCTCGGGGTCATTCTGATGGAGAAGAAGCCAGAGAAGATGGTGTTTTCTCTGAGGCAATGGCAGGCTTGTCCTCACTGCTTAGAGTCAGTAGTGCAGCATTCCAAGGATATGGGCTCTGGTTGGTGTCCTTTTGTGAAATCAAGCTGTGCTGACTGTGTAACATGCAGGTCTGATCTGCCACTAAAATGACAACCTCTCTCTAGATGAGTCAGGGCTAAACTTGGCACGTCATCAGCTGATTACCTCTCAGTACTACCTGCTCATGTGTATGCAGCTTTTGCAGTGTCATATGCTCAGGGTTATAGCTCATGGGCCTGTGTGTCTGTAAGGCACCTTCTACTTGACCTCATTTGTATGAAACAAGCTTCTGTCCAGTGTCATCAGGCAGTTTGATGGGACTTGAACTACACTGGCTGTGATAGTGGAGGCAAAACTGAGCCCAGAGAAAAGTACAATTGTGTTTCTTGCATTAGAATCATGTAATCATAGAATGGTTTGGGTTGCAAGGGACCTCAAAGATCATCTAGTTCCAAACCCCCTGCCATGGGCAGGGACACCTCCCACTAGAGCAGCTTGCCTAGGGCCCCATCCAACCTGGCCTGCAACACTGCCAGGGATGGAGCATCCTCAACTTCCCAACAGCATGCTGATAAAACGAATTGGAAAGAACAGGATGAATAGAGCAGCTACCATCTGTTGGAGTTGTGCTCTGGCTTTATTTGGATCAAGTCAGTGGGTAGCTGAGGGGAGAAGGTAAATGCCATGTTAACAATATGGGCAGATGCTGGTGAACCAGAGTGACTGTGAGCACAGTGAGGACAGAGCAGGAACACAAAAGGCTTGGCAAGAGGAGACTAGGCATAAGGAGCTAGTGTGGTCAGCAAAATCCCCTTGGCAAAGGGCACATGCAGACCTCAGTGGGAGATGAGCTGAGGCACAGCCAAGGAGAAGCTGATGGCACTTGGGAAGCAGGAATGTGGAAGGGAACCACTGAGATAATAGGCAAAAAAATTAGCCTGAAGTTTGCAGTGTAATTGAGTGGAAAACCCCCACTGCACATCAGTGTGTGCAGGCAGCATTGCCTTATTAGCTGTCACTGGATGGCTGTGCTCAGGCATCCACATTGCTTTGCTCTCAGGTTGGCCTGCAGCAACTGGGAGCAGTGGGATGGCAGTGACAGAAGTGCAGCTCCAGCCTGGGCTGAGCAGCAGCATTTCTGAGTTGCTCTGTGTTCTTTCTGAGTGTGCTTCTGACCTGCAAGGAGAGGTCTGGGCACTGCCTGTTCTCTGGCACTTGGCATCTTACCCTCCTACCTCATCTGCTTGGGGGAACAGGAGAGTGAGGTTAGAGACACTGCAGCACCTTCAAGCTCAGGCTCCTGCTCTGAGCAATGCTGCTTTCACTGTGCACCAAGGTGGAAGGGAGGGCAGCAGTGCTTCTCTCTGCCTCCATGGTAGCCATTGGCACTTTGGGTCTTAGCAAGTGCTTGGTACTGATTTTTTGAGCCTGTAGTTTGCAAGCTAAGGGTGAAGCATTGATTTAGATTTTCAGGCAAACAGATCAGCTTTGGGCATTGGCAGGGAGATCAACTGAGAGAATGATAGATGAACTAACACAATCTTGGAGCTTTTGAACTCATTACAGAGTAAATTTTGTCATCATATGTCAGCATTTTTTATGTCAGCCACTCTGTTGTATTACTGCTAAGTTACGTGAGAACTTGCTCGTTGTTATTTTTTCAACATGGAATGACTGCTGATGCACAAGAGAAGCTGCAGAGACTGTGCCGAGGGTGTAAGTGCCCTGTTTGTGAATGTGTTAGTGATGCCTCCTGTGGGAAGCCTTGGAGTCCCAGAAGTCTTGAGCCCAGGCAGCAGCTCACAGTGGGGCTGTTACCAGTGCTATGTGAGATCAGCCATGGTGTTGGCTGAGCCTTAAGCACCTCTAAGATGGAGTGCAGACACAGCTCAGGAGTGCTCCTACAGCTGCATAGCCTGAGGTTAGAATCAGGGATTTGTTTGGATTGAAAAAGACCCTTAAGATCATCAAGTCCAACCATAAATCTAATACTACCAAGTCCACCACTAAGCCATCTTGCTCAGCATCACATCTTACACTTTTTAAACCCCTCCAGGGGTGGTGACTCCACCACTTTCCTGAAGTTGCTATGCTCCAGCTCCCAGCTTTACATTTGTGTGTTGCCCCAGGACCAAGTCCTGCTTTTTGCCCAGACAGAAAGGAGGTGGATGCAAGGAGCATCCGTGAAGCACTTGTCCTCCTGTATGGATAAACCATGATGATCTTCCCTTTGGTCTTCATAGTGGTGATTGCATGCTAGTGCTGCAGCTCCCTCATGTGACAGAGCCTCTGCCTGACCATCTCTGGGGGTGCTTAGGCCTTGAGGAAGACAATTAGGGCAACTCTCACCCCAGGCTAGTGTCTAAAAGTACAGCTTGGTACCAGACAGGCAAGAATCTGGAAACTGGAGACCCCTCAGCACTGTCTGTTAGCCATTCATGAGGCAGAAAGTTAAACCTTGCTTCTTGCACAGCTCCAGGTGTGCTGCTCCACAGCATTTTGCATTTGGCTGTGCTGAAATTTAGTCTCAGGGAGATTAAATTACTCTCTCTTTCTCGTTCATATTGATTCCCTGTTGCTGGCTGTGGATGACAAATGGACTTCCCACTCTGCCGAGCCCTAGTCTCTCTGGGAGGTATGCTGTAGCTTTGCTAATCTTTCCCCACTTGGGAGGAGGTGTGTGGAAGCAGTGGGGGCTGCACTGCTGCATCAGGTAGGAAAGCAGGCAGCTTTCGTGGAGGTCAAAGCCATTTTCCACTTAGGTGTTTAATGGTTGTTACAAGAGTAGCCTTATGTGACAGCTTGAGCTGGAGAAGGATGTTCTGAGAGTGAACACCTGGAGGAGGACAGTGGGGGTGATCCCTTGGTATGGAGAGGCTTTCCTTTTGCAGCAACTCTGTCTCCTCCCAAAGAGATCCTAGTGTGCAGGTTCTGCAAACCTGGGGAAAAGCTGACATGAGCTCTCTTGAATCACAGGTCTGTTGGGTACAGGAGAACAAGCACAGCAGCAGAATGTTACAGATGTCCTGGCAATAGGAGACTGCAGATTGTGTTTACTGTGTACCAGTGAATGCATACCTTGATCAGGGATTCCTTTCCTGTATGGGATGCAAGCAGAAAGCTTTTCCCTGCTTGGCATATTCCTAGGTTTCCCCTCTTAGGTAGGCCTTGATGTGTGAGAAGGGTTGAGTTCACCCTGCCTGGCTGATTGTTAATATATTTCAGTAAAATCTCAGTCATCCACAGGACTGGAATCCATCAGAGAACCAGGAACTGCTTCTGTGGAGTCTTGTGGGATCATCTCAAATAAGGTTGTCCAGTAATCCAAATACTGACAGAGGAGGTGCTTGACAACATAAGTTAAGGTAGTTAAAATGGGTGTAGTGTTAATGTCTAAGCTGTGATGTCTCTCAGATGGGAGCATTCAGAACCAGAGGAGAAGGCAGGGGTGATGGTTGGGACTGGGGTGGAGATACCTTCTTCCTTGGGCTGCCAGAAAGGGTTTAACTTAGGCTGGTTAGAGACAGTGATCCAGTACCTGTGTGCATCACAGAAACAAGGCCAAATTTAAGGTAGGTGCATTTTATTCTTTTCCAGTTTTAACAGAGAAGCTGAAGATTAAACTAGCCCTGGGCTTGAAGTCCAGCTCTGTGTTTCCCTTCAGCCAGGGGAAGCCTAAGGTGTGTTACCAGGAAGCCTCCACTGCTATTGCAGCACATTTAAATTGGTGTTACCTGAAGCTGAGGGAAGCATAGCTGCAGGGAGACAGCAGTATACTGATGTTGAACTGTTTCTTCTTTCCTTGGCCTTTAACCATTACCTATCTCTTTTTCTCTCTTTTGCTGCCTTCTGGGGTGCTTGGATATGCAGAGCTGCAAGGGCTTTTGGAGAATATCTGTCGCAGAACCATCCTGAGGGTAGAAATGGCTCAGGTAAGAGAGCTGATTGCCTTCTTTGTATTGCATGTACCTATTCATTAATGGGCCTTAAAATGAAAATCTAGCTGTGTGTCATAAAGGCTCAGTGTGAGGCCTCAGCAGCAGAGAGGCAGGAGGAGTGACCCTCTAGATGTGTGAAGCCCTTGAGGAGGAAAGGCAGTTGCGGGGGGGGGGGCTGTGGGGACATGGTCAGTTGTAGTGGACAAGTGCCCTGTCGTAAATTCACCCCTAGAGCTGATGTCTTTGGAAGAAGTTTCAGCTGGAAGGTAAAAAACTGCCCTGCACTGGTTTGTCACCCTTAGGTCTTGCTTTCACTGGGGAGTAAAAAAGCCAGGTGAGTTATAGTCATTAATTGATGTGCTTAGTGTGTGTGCAGCAATTTGTCTGTGCTGGCAAGGGTAACATCTGGATTTATTCCCAGCATTTGCTTCAACAGGAGGTAAAATGAGATTTGCCTTGTCTAGTGGAGCAGAGCAGCATGTACTAGCTAATGGGTGAATTTTTTAGCCACAGACATTGTCCCTGTCAGCCTGTGATGAGTTCTGCTTGGTGGGCAAGAGAAGCTCACTTGACTTCTAACAGGGCTGTGTCTTCTCTGTGAGGAAGGGAAATATTTTGCATGCAATAAATTCAGTACAAAACCTATAGAAAATCCCATGGAACCCACAGAAAATCCTGTCTGAACAAATAGGAGGTGGTTCTGTAGTGTTGCACTGTTTTGCAGAGGATAAAGGTATGAAATGAAATGGAATATAATGTAGAGTGATGTTGTCCTTGAATGTAAACTCTTCAGTGTGTCTAACCTCTGCAGGAAGGAAATGCCTCTTGCCAAAGAGCAAGCCCAACCACACCAGCTGAGTGAGTCCCTGCCTTTTTTCTTGGATCTCTGCTAATGACCTTCAAGTTGTCCTTGGCTCAGTTGGGCTAACTTTGTTAGTGGAAGGGCTTTAAAACAATCTACTGCAGCTTGCTTTGATTTTTTTTCAGGCATGAGAAGCTCCAGTGATACAATTTTTATAATATTTGGTGTAAGAACAACCTGTGGTGGAAGGAAAGGCAGGGCAGAAAAAGTCTGGGGTTTAATGCAGGTGAGGTGAAGCATCTGTGAGACAGAGAAGGGAGGGGTTGGACAGACAGTGCAGAGCTCTGAGGAGGCTTCCCAGCATGGCAGAAACATCCTTTGTCTTGGCCATTTTTGCAGCTGCTTCTGTCAGCTNGGAGCTTCGTTCGCAAAGCCTAGCCATACCTGACACCTGTCAGCTGGAGTCTTTGCTGGTCCCTTGCTGCAGTCTCCCACCCCAGTTTCCAAGAGAGAGAAGCATTGTTTCCTGCTAGCTTTGTAGCGCTCTGCCATCCAGACCAGGTAGAGAATCTCTTCTGGGGAATGAGGGGAAACTACACATCTCTTCAGGCACCTGAGGAGCCCTGGTCAAAGCCAGAGAGTAGGAGCTTCTCTGGTGTGCACTCACAAAGCTGTTGTTTTACTTAGCCTTAGGGGTACTCTTAGTTGCTCATTCCTCTCTCAGACTGTACACGAGGAGAGCATGGAAAAGGAGCTGATGTGACTTGTGGAAAGTGCACTGCTGTTGGACTTGTAACATATCTGTCAGGTCTCCAGGGAAGCCTCCTCATCCCCACTGCCCCTGTGGTGTTTAAGGCTTGAGATCATGTTTGAATCCAAGCAAATTTAGTTGCCACAGATAAGAAGCAGTGAGAGGTGCACATGGATATACTACAGTGCTTATGAGATTCTTATGTACTGAGTTGGAAACACAGACTTGAGTGGTGCAGTTGACATGCCTGAGGGACAGGATCCATCCAGAGGGACCTGGCCAAGCTCAAGAAATGTGCCTTGTGAACTTCATGAGGTTCAAAAAGGCCAAGTCCAGGACCCAGCACCTGGGTTGGGGCAGTCCCTGGTATCAATCCAGACTGGGGGATGAAGGGATGGAGAGCAGCCCTGAGGAGAAGGACTTGGGGACACTGGTGGGTGAAAAGCTGGACATGAGCAAGCAATGTGTGCTAGCAGCCCAGAAGTCAACTGTGTCCTGGGCTGTAGGTAAGGGAGGGGATTGTGCCTCTGCTCTGCTCTGGGCAGACCTCAGCTGCAGTGCTGGGTTCAGCTCTGGAGTGCTCAGCACAGCAGAGACATGGAGCTGGTGCAGTGAGGCCAGAGGAGGACACAGAAATGATCTGAGGGCTGGAAGCTCTCTGCTGGGAGGACAGGCTGAGAGAGTTGGGCTTGTTCAGCCTGGAGAAGAGAAGGCTCCAAGGAGACCTTCCTGCAGCCTTTCAGTGCTTCAAGGAGCCTGTAAGAAAGCTGGGGAGAGGCTTTTTAGCAGGACCTGTTGTGACAGGACAAGAGGTGATGGTTTGAAATTAAAAGAGGAGATTTAGACTAGATACAAGGAAGACATGGTTTCCACTGAGGGTAGTGAGATAGTGACCCAGGTTGCCCAGAGAGGAGGTAGATGTCCCATCCCTGGAACCTTTCCAGGTCAGGATGTTAAGGGCTTTGAGTTGCAGATGTCCTGCTGAGTGCAGGGGGTTGGGCTGGATGACCTTGACAGGTCCCTGCCAACCCAAACCATTCTATGATTCTATGAAACACATAAAGTTCCCTAGAAATTACTCTACAGTGTTTATGTAAGAGAGGGGGGGGGAAAATCATTTTTTAAGTCATCTTTTGAATTCTACAGTGTATAATTTAGCACAGTCTGTAACATTTCTTTATAAATAACCATTGTGGGAAGGTTGCTATCCTATAAAAATGTTACAAGGGAAAAACTTGGCTCCCTTTTGTTCATCCCAGTAGTCCAATAACAGAGAACTCTTTTTCTTCCTGCAGATATTCTGTATATCTCAGTATGGCTTTTGCAAGTTTCTGGAGGCTTCACCTTTGGCTCAGCAGAGCACTTGAGCTGTGTGATTAGCTTTTTTCACCCCGTGAAACAAATGAAGGGACATCTTCCACATAAGCTGGAGATGTACCACATATATAGAATTACCTGAGTCTGCTCCAAGTCAGCAGCATGGCTGAGGAGAGCAGGGAGAGGCAGTGTTACAGCTGTATGAGCTCACTGGTATCTGGTAGTGAAATTCCTACTTGCATGTGCTGGTGGCTTAGGTCCAGAAAGCTCAGCACCCTGGGGAATTGAGTGCTGAGTGCGGGTATGGCTTTGTTCAAAGCACTCCGGGCTTTCACCACCAGTGTCTCTACCTGGTGGCATAGGTCTGCTTTCTGCTGTAATAACCCTCCCTGTTAGAACCCTCCTGTTATAATCCCTGTTAATAACCCTCACTGTTGGGCAGTGAGTGGCTTGAGAGCAGCCCTGAGGTAAAGGACTTGGGGTGCTGGTGGATGAGAAGCTCCCCATGAGCTGCCAGTGTGCACTTGCAGCCCAGCAAGCCAAGCCTAGGCTGGGCTGCAGCCAGAGCAGCATGGCCAGCAGGGGCGGGGAGGAGGTGATTCTCCCTCTCTGCTCCACTCTGGGGAGACCTCACCTGGAGTACTGGGGCCAGTTCTGGAGCCTTCAGGACAAGAAAGAGCTGGAGGTGCTGGAAAGTGTCCAGAGCAGGGTCAGGAGGATGCTCAGAGGCTGGAGCACCTCTCCTATGAGGACAGGCTGAGAGAGTTGGGATTGTTCAGTCTGGAGAAGAGAAGGCTCCCAGGAGACCTTCTTGTGGCCTTCCAGGATCTGCAGGGGCTCCAAGAGGGCTGGGGAGAAACTTTTTAGGATGTTGGGTAGTGCTAGGACTAGGGGGAATGGACACAAGCTTGAGGAGGGGAGATTTCGGTTGGATGCTAGGAGGAAATTCTTCCCCATGAGGGTGCTGAGCCACTGTGCCAAGTTGCCCAGAGAGGTGGTGGCAGCCCCAGCCCTGGCAGTGTTGCAGGCCAGGCTGGCTGGGGCTGGGAGCAAGCTGCTCTAGTGCCAGGTGTCCCTGCCCATGGCAGGCACAGGGGTTGGGGCTAGAGGAGCTTGAAGGTCCCTGCCAACCCTGACAGTTCTGTGATTCTGTGTGGATGTTCCCTGCACTGCCAGCAGACTGCAGCTGTGTCTTGGAGAAGGAGGAGGATGTACAGTGGACACAAAGAACTTCCTGATTCACGTACCCAATCACATTCTGGCATTAAGGCTCTAGCCCAGATGTGCATGGAAGGAGGCACGACTTGAACTCAAGTCGTTTATAGACCAGAGAAGAAAGGTTTAAAGTCATTGATGAACTCAGTGAGGGGAAAGTGTTGTGGTCCTTGAGGAGCAGAAAGGTAACAGAGCCATCAGTGGGACAGTGGAGGACTAAATGGAGGAGAGATGGGGTGATCCTCCTCTTCTGCAGATCCAGGAGCTAGACCTTTCCTCTCTCCCTGCAGAGGGCAATCCTCATGCAGATAATGAGGTGGCTGTGAATCTTTGGGATGCCAGTTCTTTTGCTGTGTTACCTGCTAACTCCACTCCTCAGCAGAAGGGTGGAGCTCTGCAAGTCCCCAGGCAGACACGGGAGAGCCACCATCTGCATGGAGATGCCAAGTGGGCAGAGATTGACCTGACTACTGCATTTCTGCTGCACTGTGTTCTCTGACCATTGTCCATTTTGATTTGACTCATTTTAATCTTTAGAGTCCCTTGACTCCAAGGAAGGGAGATGGTATAACATCCCACCTCTTCACATTCCACAACTGATCTGGAGCTTTTTGTTTGGTGGTAACTTTTAGACCCCAGAGTGTATTTCTGGTGGCTCCACTGGAGAGCTTTGCTGTGTATGTGTGTGGCAGAAGGGCTGCGAGAAATAGAGGGGTGATAATGAGGAGCTGCAGAGGGATTGCATAGCAGCAGGATGGGCCAGCTGCCATGCCTGAGAGCTCCCATGAGGGGTGAGTTCTTTGCAAGGCTGCTTTCCTTCTGTTTTCAGTCAGGCTGCAGCCTGTCCATGCTCCATTTCCTTCTCTGGGGCAGTGGGTGTGGGATTGGACACCAGCAGGAGGTAGAGAGGATTGCAGAGTACTGCAGTGAGGAGGAGGAGAGGGAGAGCATTTGTTACTGGTTATAACTCCTGATTCTTCCTGGTGTGAGGCCTGAGAACCTTGTGGCTCAGAAATACTCTGTGCCTATCCCTGTGCAACTGTTCAATGTCTTATTCTGGAGGAGGTTTTTCCAGGGAATGGGGAGGTATATTTAACCTCTCCTCTGTCACTTGGCTCAGAATGCACTGGCATCAGCAGGGATGATGGCAATACAGTTTTTTTTCTTCTCTTTGCTTCCTTTTTGGAAGAGGGCAGCTGCCTGGTGACAGGGCAGGAGTTGCTGGCAGAGGATGAGGAATTAGAAAAAAGAGAGAGTTGGACTGTGCTGCAGCTGACAGAACACAGATCTGTTGAGGGAGCTGGGGCATCTCCTGCTCCCTTCCTGCCTCTGTTCATTGCTGGCTTATTGATGCAGGCTGAAGGTCTGGGAAGGTTCCCAAGAAGAGCTGTCTCCCATGGTCAATGTTCATTCTGACTGCAAGGCTGTTGCCAGAGTCCTTGCTGACTCTCATAGCTTTCTAGTACCTTCCAAAGATTTTCCGTCTTGTCTGTGGCATGGTTTTAGTGTAGGAGTGGATGCCTCTTGGGGCAGACCTGGAAGATAGACAGGGAAAAAGGACTGAAATGTTGTGAAAGGGAAGTGTAAAAAGGCTACCGAGAGCAAAATGGAGAAGTCTTAGCCACTAGATGTCTCACCAGAGCTCATGGGATAAGGAGCTTTCGACATTCCCAGAGTCTCCTTCTTCCAGCTGAGGTGTCAAGAGGCTTCACACTTTGATACTGCTTTAGATTTCTTTATCCACGTTCTGGTACTGTGGGAGGAAAAAGATACCTAGGGCATGAGAAATGACAGCAAGCAGAGTGTCTGAGAAACTGCCTCCTGTCTGGGGAAGCAGTGGTGCATCCTGGTGAGATGGGGTTCAGACACAAGGATCCTGTGCTGAGGAAACGAAGGGAGCTGTGCTGGTTTATTCCTGGTACTGTATCAGCAATTTCTGATAATTTCTGGCTCAGTTGGGTTATCTGGAGAGCAGATGCTGCTGGAGTGCTGGGGCTGTTACTGGAGCAGGCAGTGCTGAGCTGCCTGCTGCAGGCTGCCTGCTCTGGCAAGCTGTGTGAAAGGCTCTGGAAGCAAGAGAGGGGGAAAGATCCCAGTAAGTAGAAGGTGTGCTTGGTGCTGCAGAGAAGATGGACCTTGGGCCAGAGCTGCCTAGCAGGTCATGACCCAGATTCACTGTAGTTCTTGCAGTAACAGCACAACTCCTCTGACTGGTTTGCAGTGGTACAAATGGAAGGGAATAGCTATCTGAAACTGAAAGAAGTTTCTTTTTAAGCTCGGAAGAAGTAGTCTTCACTTCTTTCCTTTGTTCTTGCATGATGTTTCCACCATCAGTGAGAAGACTGTGTAAGGAGAATAGGGCACTTGTGAGCTTCCTCAAGGCAAACAGCAGTGGGTAGTATGGCATGAGAAAAACTTGTTTGCTGAGGCTACTGTGCCACATACTGCACCAAAGCAATTGCTTGTGTTTGCACTTTGGGCTTCTGCTTCAGAAGAGAGCATGTGAGGGCATGTGGAATGCAGCAGCCATGCAGCAGAGGAGGTTCCTGACACTGCCAGGAACAGACATGGGGCTTGAGAAGCTCCAGCATGAGGCTTTGCAGGTGCCTCAGGCCAAGCAGGTGACCTGTGCAGTATAAAGCCCTGAAGCAAGGCTGCAGCTGTACAGTGCTCTGAGAGGAGCCTTCAGTTTGTCCTGTGGAGCTGCCAGTGGAGCCTGGTTCAGATTAAGTACCAAGTCTGCCTGTTTCTAGAGGATGTTTACCCTGTCCCCAGGATGGACTCCAGCTCTCTCACTATATCCCTGTGCTGACATGGTGTGCCTGGCCTTGAGCAATGGAGGTGGCCTTTCTGGAAAGAGCTTGTGCTCCAGAGGGAGTGGTAGGTAGCCTGAGTTCAGGGAAGAGCAAGGATGTGAAATCTCATCAATGAGGGTTTCAGGCTGCTGCTAGGACTGGCCAGCCCAAATGTGATTTGAGTGTATCTTGAACCTTGCCTTGGAATATGTTGTTTGCCTATAAACTGAATAAAGATGTAGGTCACAGTGTTACCATGGAAATGCTAAAGGCCAGTGGTGGAGCTGCCACTTGCTCCTTTGGGTCATGTGTCACAGTCACAACTTCATCTGTTCACATTAATGTTAGAGACCAGGCTAAAAGGTTACTTATAGGAGGCACAATGTCATCAGCTTCTTGAGTTTGTTTTCTAGGCCCATTTCAGTGCACAAGTCTAATTGGAACAATTTTGTCATGGTGAAGTGACCTTCTGTTTTCAGAGCAGCCCTCACTGAAGCAGCCCTTGCCTTGGCTCTGCTTTTGCAGAGAAGCAAGTGATGTTCCTTCCTCAGGAGCAGTGGGGTCAGGCTGCCCAAAAAAGTCACAGTGAATGGCTCAGCCAGGCTTGGGATGATCCTGTGGCAAACATTGTGCATGTCATTCACTTACTTGACTCAGGAGCTGCTGCATGGCTGAAAGGCCACTGTGACCTTTTTTTAATTGTTGTAGCTCTGGTTTTATATCCCTGCCTCATGCTTTGGTATTTGGAACCAATTCCCTGGTTTTTACCATGCCTATTTCTGTTCCTTTCTCTGAGCTGCCAGCCTGTCTCTGGAGGCAGGAGCCCTGTGCTGGCAGGGGCACACTGTGCTGTGTGGGAGTTGGGAAGGGCACAGCTGACATGGCAGGGAGCTTTGCATTATGGCTCCCATGCATGCTCAGAGAGGGAGTAGAGCAGGACAGGAGCTGACAACCTCCTAGCATACCTGAGGAGCAGTGGCAGGCATGTGGGAGGCCTCAGAACTGAAACTGCAGGAGAAACTGCTCAGTTGTGCTGTTTGAAAAGGTGTGAGTGTTCTTGCAGTGCCCTGAGCTCTAGGCAGTGCAGCCTTCTGCCCCACTCATGGAGGCTATCACCTGCACTCCTCGTGGTGTAAAGCAAACACATCCACTTCATTCCTGCTACTACATACAGAATCACACAGAATCACAGAATCACCAAGGCTGGAAAAGACCCCCAGGATCATCAAGTGCAGCCTATGACCCAATACACCACAACATCTAANTGATCCAGGCCAAGATGCCATTGGCCTTCCATGCTGCCAATACAATGCTGCAAGTCCACACGCTGGAAACCTAAAATCTCTCTGTTCACCTTCAGTAACGGAGAGAGTTCTTTCATTTAAGGTTGGTACCATAAACATCAGGTCCAGAGAGATCCAGCTGACATGGAGCTAAGAAGAGTGAACTCTTTCTCTGAAATGTATGTTTCTGAGATGTTTTTCTAATAGGATTTGACTGGATTCCCCTCTGCCACTTTGCTTCTGATGCCGGAGCTGAGGTTTTAAATCTAAGGTGCAGTTTGGCTGCTAAATACAGTAATAAATTTGGAACTGGGGTTTTTTAAGCTTCTGTCTGAGCCTTGTGGCTGTGTTCTGCCTTGGTTGATAAGCTTCTCATCCCATGGGGTTACAAGGCAGCTGAAGCTTGTCCCAGCATGTCACCTCTTGAGGAACATGACAGCAGCAGCAGATGTGCAAGTCCTTTAAAGGGTTAGTTACCTGGGTCAGGTAGGTGCTCAAGTGGCTGAATGAGAAAGGATTTATTGTGAGTATCTAATAGTAATCAGTGCCTAATTATCAGGAACTACATGTACTGAGAATGTGGATTCTTTCTTTCCCAAGATACCACAAATGAACCCCTGCTGTTAGTGGTTATGTTCCTGGTGACATGTATGCCCTAATGACTGTTTTGGGCAGTGTTGTGTGGAAGGTAAAGAAGTGTCAGAGGAGCAAGTGAAGCCAAAGAGACATGTTCCAGTAAATAACAGGATGGGTGAGAAGTGAATTAGCCCTTGGGACTGGACTGTCAAGGCCCCAAGCTCTGGACAGACTGTTAGAATCATAGAATGGTCTGGGTTGGCAGGGACCTTTCAAGGTCATCTAGTCCAACCCCTGCACTCAGCAGGGACATCTGCAACTAGAGCAGGTTGCTCAGAGCCCCGAACAACCTGACCTGGGATGGGTCCAGGGATGGGACATCTCCCACCTCTCTGGGCAACCTGGGCCAGTGTCTCACCACCCTTACTGGAAAACATTTCTTCCTTCCATCTAGTCTAAATCTCCCTCCCTTAGTTTCAAACCATCACCCCTTGCTCTGTCACAACAGGCCCAGCTAAAAAGTCTCTCCCCATCTTTCTTACAGGCCGCTTGAAGCCCTGACAGGCTGCAAGAAGGTCTCCCTGGAGCCTTCTCTTCTCCAGGTTGAACAGCCCCAACTCTCAGCCTGTCCTCACAGCAGAGGGGTTCCAGTTCTCAGACCATTTTTGTGGCCTCTGGACTTGCTCAGCTTGGCCCAGGTAGACAGGGAAGTGAGGAAAACAGGATTTTGACATTTCTGGTACCNTGATCCAGGCCAAGATGCCATTGGCCTTCCATGCTGCCAATACAATGCTGCAAGTCCACACGCTGGAAACCTAAAATCTCTCTGTTCACCTTCAGTAACGGAGAGAGTTCTTTCATTTAAGGTTGGTACCATAAACATCAGGTCCAGAGAGATCCAGCTGACATGGAGCTAAGAAGAGTGAACTCTTTCTCTGAAATGTATGTTTCTGAGATGTTTTTCTAATAGGATTTGACTGGATTCCCCTCTGCCACTTTGCTTCTGATGCCGGAGCTGAGGTTTTAAATCTAAGGTGCAGTTTGGCTGCTAAATACAGTAATAAATTTGGAACTGGGGTTTTTTAAGCTTCTGTCTGAGCCTTGTGGCTGTGTTCTGCCTTGGTTGATAAGCTTCTCATCCCATGGGGTTACAAGGCAGCTGAAGCTTGTCCCAGCATGTCACCTCTTGAGGAACATGACAGCAGCAGCAGATGTGCAAGTCCTTTAAAGGGTTAGTTACCTGGGTCAGGTAGGTGCTCAAGTGGCTGAATGAGAAAGGATTTATTGTGAGTATCTAATAGTAATCAGTGCCTAATTATCAGGAACTACATGTACTGAGAATGTGGATTCTTTCTTTCCCAAGATACCACAAATGAACCCCTGCTGTTAGTGGTTATGTTCCTGGTGACATGTATGCCCTAATGACTGTTTTGGGCAGTGTTGTGTGGAAGGTAAAGAAGTGTCAGAGGAGCAAGTGAAGCCAAAGAGACATGTTCCAGTAAATAACAGGATGGGTGAGAAGTGAATTAGCCCTTGGGACTGGACTGTCAAGGCCCCAAGCTCTGGACAGACTGTTAGAATCATAGAATGGTCTGGGTTGGCAGGGACCTTTCAAGGTCATCTAGTCCAACCCCTGCACTCAGCAGGGACATCTGCAACTAGAGCAGGTTGCTCAGAGCCCCGAACAACCTGACCTGGGATGGGTCCAGGGATGGGACATCTCCCACCTCTCTGGGCAACCTGGGCCAGTGTCTCACCACCCTTACTGGAAAACATTTCTTCCTTCCATCTAGTCTAAATCTCCCTCCCTTAGTTTCAAACCATCACCCCTTGCTCTGTCACAACAGGCCCAGCTAAAAAGTCTCTCCCCATCTTTCTTACAGGCCGCTTGAAGCCCTGACAGGCTGCAAGAAGGTCTCCCTGGAGCCTTCTCTTCTCCAGGTTGAACAACCCCAACTCTCAGCCTGTCCTCACAGCAGAGGGGTTCCAGTTCTCAGACCATTTTTGTGGCCTCTGGACTTGCTCAGCTTGGCCCAGGTAGACAGGGAAGTGAGGAAAACAGGATTTTGACATTTCTGGTACCAGTAGGCACATGATCTACAGATTAAGCACATTGGTCCTCTCCCTTCATCCTGCTGTTAAGTATCCCATGCACAGTAAATCCATGTAGAGCAGAAATCTAGATGAAAAGAAGCCTGTGAGGAATCTCATTTGTCTGCTCCAAGGAACCTTTGCAGCTGTGTGAGACAAAGGTGCTGCTGCTGAAAGCAAGTGGGAGAGCAAAGCTGTTAGCAGGTCAACTGCGGGGAGTGGCTGGAGAGGAGAGCTCAGTGCCAGGCTCCCCGAGTCGTGCTGCCCTGGGCTGCCATGGCAGCTTGCTGGAGCAGCTGCTTGTGGGAGAGGTGGCAAGAGCAATGTGAAAATGAAATGAGATGGAGCAGCAGTAACCAGGCAGAGAGTGTTAACAGCAGCCTGCTGCAGCTGACTCTTCTCAGGCAATTCCAGTTCTCACCAAGTCCCCTGTTACTGTTTCCTGCTTCTCTTCACTGAACATCCCTGTGGCTCAGTTTAGCATTGATTTCTGGACCAGCTTGACTTCTTTCCTAGCAGAAGCACACTGTTCACCTAAAATGCCATAGTGGAAGCAGGAGCAGTGCTTTGGCACCTGATTCCAGTTCACTGCAAGCACAGGCAAGGGACCTGGTTACTGGTAATGTCTTGGGGCTGCAGGTGCATGTGTGGGTGGGTGCTAGCACAGACGTGCTCCCTGAGGTGGGCAGGTTCATTTCTAGAAGGCAATAATTCATTATGGTGGATATTTGAATCTCTTTTCCTTCCATGCTGATTTTCATTCTGTAAATAAATCCTTTATTAACTAGAAAACTTGAATGAGGTTTCACTTTCTTTTTGCATATGAAGTTGCTTCTCCAATATGTATATACTGAAGGTGCTAAATTGAATGAAGAAAATAATTATCCTGTTATTAGGCAAAGAGAAAGCATATTAGTGTGGTGGCAGGCAATGAAAACCCCTGGATAAGTACAAGTGAAAACACCTTGAGGAAGGGACAAGTAAGGTAGGAAGAAAGGCTTGTCCTTGTGTTTGGCATGCTAGATCAGACAGGTGGTTTATGTCAAATATATCCAGACAAGAATGATAATCCTGTGATGAGTTCAGTATAAAATGGACTCTTACTTGAAACCAGGCATGTCCTGCTCCCCTGGCTGTAAATGTTATGGGGCTGAAGAAACCCCAGTGGTTATAAAACAGAGACTGGACCTGGTCTCTCTGCACCTGTGAGCATCAGCATTTTCTGACATACTGGAGTTTGGGCACCTGATCTTTCCATTTACCCAGATGCCAGAATTCATGAATTTGATCTCTGAATTGCAGAGCTGTGGGTGAAGGAGCACAATTCTGGGTGTTTGCTCTGATGAGGCTGTGCATCTTCCATGGAAATATTCATTCCAGGAGGAACAGGGACAGCTGTCAGCCACTGTTTTGTGGTGTCTGCAGAAATATGTAGTGTCATTGTGCCCACACAGATTAGTAAGTTTGACAAGTTGAGATGAGCACTTAAGAACTGGCCTTTGGTTTTCATTTTAAAAATGGTGTGCTTGGCACTGTTAGCCTGCACAGATCTTGGCAAGTCTTGAGGATTCATTTGGTGGTGGTTTCCAGAGACATACCTACTCTAGAGCACAATTAGTCTTGGAACTGGAGAGTCTGAGTTGCTGGAGAATGTGTGGTGGACTGCTGCAGGGTGTCTTGAGGGGTGACATGTGCGTGGAGAGACTTTGGAGCTAAAAGCACTTTCAGTACTGGTTGGTCTATGACACTGTATCCTGCAGCTGGTGGGACTCAGTGGACAAGCTCTTGCAATGGTTCTGATGATGGCCTTTGTCCATCAAGCTCTCCTCACAGAGGAGATACAGATGCCCATGCTGTCTCTGTGCAGGAGACCATGGGTGAAGTAGATCACTGCCTTCCTCTTGTATTTTACCTGAACAGTGTTAGTGAGGTTCTTAACTCCTCACTACACTTAGGCATGTGTTTTGGACTCCATGTGAAGTCTGGAAAGACAGCTTCAGCTATAGATTCAAGAGCTATAGCTCTTTCTTTAGGACTTCCACCTCCTGATCAGCTCAAGGAGTCACACAGCTGCCAGCTACACTATCTGGAGACTGTGAGGTCTCACTAGAAGACAAATTAAATGAACCTGAGTTGTGTCAGCCTGAACAGTTCTGACAGCCACTTCTTGAGCAGAGTGGCCAGAGGGGTATTTATCTCCTAGTGGTGCTGGAGGAAGTTGTACCTCAAGCAGAAAAAGGAGATGACACACTGTACCAGTACCAGGGCACAAGAACCCTTCAAAGGAAGCAGAATGCAGCAGCAGTGAAAGGTCCATGTTGCACACATACAACACTAGACTTGTGCTGAGATGGGTGTCTTCCTCCTCCATCTCTTCATGGCCAGCTGGAAGATAGCCAAGCCTCAGATTGTTGTGAGTTTTTTCACATCATGTCTTAGTAGCTTAAGGAAAATGTTCATTAAATATCTAATAAAGTAAAGGCTTAGGTTTCCCTTCTGCCTGTAAAGTGCTGCTGTCTGTGCTGGACACTAATGGTTTTATTTTTGCTGGGGTAGCAGTCACATAAATAATGCTGAGCCTTTTGAGTGGTCCCCTGGCTGCTTCCCCTGGGAAGGGAAGTATGAGAGGTAATTAACAGCCACTTGTGAAAGGATTAGCAGGTGGGTGGGAGCATGTTGAGTTCATGCACGGAATTGCCATGGAAATGCTGAGATTTTCTGGCACTTCCTCCAGTGTGTGGGCTCCAAAGATAGTTGCACTCATGGGCCTCTCTCCTTCCCATCAGGGAGCGGCTGTGTTTGCCTTCAGGAGCTTCCACAGGCCATGCCCTTGCCATCTGCCTGTGGGGTGAGGCTGACTGACCAGGGGAGCTGCAGGGCCTGGGATGCTGGGTCACAGCTGGCAGCTAGAGTCCTGTTGTGTTTCTTTTATGTCAGACCAGTTGGCAGGAAGTCAGGGAAAAAACACAAACCCTGGTGGTTTACTCCTTTCCCTTAGCTCTAAAACCCAGTAACTTGGTGTGCAAAACACTCAAGAGTTTATCACTTCTCAGAGGAGTCAGTGCTGCTCCTTGTCCTGCAAACTTGGACCAGCTCAGTAGCCCTGCTGAAGCAGACAGAACTGTGCAGCTGAACAGGGGATGTTTCGCACATGAGCATTTCCAGGCTGTGCCATGAGACCTGTATTTGCTTCTAGCCTTGTTTGGTGGCCACACACACTTAAAATCCTAATTGTATTTGTGAGAAGTGCCTCTCATTTCAGTACCAGCTCTGGAGGTTTAGAAAGCTATGGGCACACATTCAGCCGAAAAGGTTCCTTGAGGAACTTACCCTATCTCTCTCCCACTTTCCTTTGTGCAACAGTAACAGAATCACAAAGGTTGGAAGAGACCTCTAAGATCCTCAAGTCCAACCATACCTATCCCCTCCATGCCACTAAATCATGACCCTAAGTAGAGCATCTAAATGTTTCTTAAACCCCTCCAGGGATGGTGACTCCAGCACCTCCCTGGGCAGCCTGGGCCAATGCCTAACAACCCTTGCAGTGAAGAAATTTCTCCTGACATCCAACCTAAACCTCCCCTGGTGCAACTTGACACCGTTTCCTCTTGTCCTCTCACTGTTAACCCTGGAGAAGAGATCTACCCCCATCTCACTCCAGCCTCCTTTCAGGGAGTTGTAGAGAGTGATAAGGTCACTGCTGAGGCTCCTCTTCTCCAGACTAACCAACCCCAGTTCCCTCAGCTGCTCCTCATCAGACTTGTTAACACAAGCTTGTTAACAAAGAGCCTCCTGAATCTCTCCATGTCTGGGGTGCTTTGGTTTTAAGGGAAGTGTGCCATTTGTTTCAGATCACCTGTTAGCAGACTCCTACATCGGGCAGGAGGACTCCCCTGAGATGCAGCAGGCAGCCCAGAACAAGCGCAGGCTCTCGGTCATCTCCGACGGCAAGTTTGAGAGGAGCTTCTCCGAGGAGCAGGCAGAGAAGATGCCAAGCGAGGGCCCCAAGCCGCGCGTCTACACCATCTCTGGCGAGAGGCCGATGCTGTCCGAGCACGAGAATGAGAGCATGGAGCTGGTGGTGATGAAGGGAGCTGCCCCAGAGGAATGCCACCACAGCCACCAGGGGCACGGCGCCAGTGGCTCTCATGGTGTCAGCAGGCATTGCAAGGGCTGGCCTGGCAGCCGGCAGGGCTCCAAGGAGTGCCCCAACTGCTCCCGCCTGGCTGCTCCTTCCCAGCATTCCTTTGAGCTGGAGCAGCAGCAGTCCAGCGACACTGGCTGGCAGAGAAAAAGGCTGGAGAGGATGTACAGTGTTGATCGAGTGTCCGGTAAGTGAGGGGGAGTGCTGGCTGCTCATCACAGCATGGAGCTTTCATTGCTGGTAGCCTTGGGTTGGGCCAAGGTTGTTTCCTCTGTTTGGGTTGTTTCCTCTTTGGCACTTAGCTGGTACCTTGCACCAGCATTTGTAGGAAGGGATTGTCTCAGTTTGAGGTCAGCTTGTCCAAGCTCTGTTGTCTCTGCTTCTGGCTTGACAGCAGCAGATGACCTGGGTGGGTTTCATGCCAGCTTCATGTAGCGTAGCAAGGATGATGTCTGTGGGCTTCCTTTCTGTTGTAGAAAGAGCAAGAGAGGTGTCAAAGCACCCACATTTCTGCTCACCCAGGAGGCAGTTCAGAGCAGGACCCTTTCTCCTCTGCCTCACTCTGGGGCTGAACGTGCCAGGGTGCTCCAAGGAGCCTCAGCTCAGGTACGATGTTCTGTACCTAAAATGCTTGTCTGTGTGGCTGGGAGCAGTTCAGCAGGATCCTTCCTGTAGTGCTGCCTCATGATCGCTCCATAAATATTAGCAGATAACACAATATTGGACTTTCTTCCCCATTCACTATCCATTTGCTTAATTTTTTCAAGGAATAGGTCTTGTAATTATTCAGTTACATTAAAAATGTCCTGATTGTCTTTAAAAACTTAACTGTTAATTAAATATGTCACGGACTATGCACTTTGAATTATAAGCTAGTGCCCAAGTCCATCTTTCCCTGTCAGCTTTCTGTGTGGCTGGCAAAGAATCTGACCTAATTTGTCTAGGTTTTGGGGTGGTTTTTTTGTAAAAACACATCAAGGCTTTTAGAGCTGAGTGACCAGCCAGGAAAGGTCAAGGCTTTCTCCTTGAAAATAAATTGAGTGTAAAGGCTGTGGAGATCCAACTGTCCATCTTTCCTGGGTTCATAGTTTTCTGGTAAATATCAGTTACTGTGGGTTGAAGCACAGAAAGGTTGGGTTCTGTAGTATATTCTCATGCCTAGATGCTTGAAATTCTGTGACTAAATTAACACATAAACTGATGCTAAAGAATACTGATTTGACAATAATTGATTATCAAGCATGCAGAACACCTACACTCCTGCTAATTGCTCTGCATAGTTTTTAAGCATTGTTTCTTTGTTCCCTCCAATTTTTGGGCTTCACCTGAGACGCTACAAGTTTAGACTTTATTGTTTTTATTGCTTAAATGCAAGAAGAGTTTTCCTGTGTGGAAATCTCATATTGTTTTGTGATCATATGTGTTTTACCTGCTAAAAGGTGACTCTGCATACAACGGCACAGCCAAAAAAACTTGTGTGAAGATAGAATAAAGCTATTTGAGTCCCAGCCTTTCAGGAAAGGAGGTCATCAACCCCAGGGACTTGGTCTTGTGGAGTTCAGGGTGCTGACTTCAATCAGTTGCAGCCTCATGATGTGTCCTGAATTAAGAAAGTAAAGATTTCCTGTTCTGCTGCTGATGGATTTCTGTTGAAAGCTTTCCTGAACAAATCCAAATTGTACTGTGTGCACTGTGGGACTGAAGCAGGTTCCTTGATCCAGAACCAAAGGAAAGTTCTGGATCACTAATGAAGAGCTTAACTCCTCAGAGCTGGAGCTAAATGCCTCTGTTTGCTGGAGAACACATGCCAGCTACAAAGAGGTGCCAACTTCCATTTCTGGGCCTTGGGATTTAGAATAGGTATTTTCAACCAGGCAGCAGTTTCTGTCCGAGCCAGTTGTCAATGTGGAAGGGAGATTTGCCCCTCTGAAAATACATCAGAGTAGTTGCTGAACCTGCAGATGGCTCCATGAGGATTCCATGTCTCATACACAGAANCCTTCTTGGCCACCTGGGCACACTGTTGGCTCATGTTGAGCTTCCTGTCAATTAGTACCCCCAGGTCCCTTTCCGCCTCGCTGCTCTCTAGCCACTCTGTGCCCAGCCTATAGCTCTGCATGGGGTTATTGTGGCCAAAGTGCAGGACCCGGCACTTGGCCTTATTGAACTTCATCCTATTGGAATCAGCCCATCTCTCAAGTCTATCCAGATCCCTCTGCAGAGCCCTCCTGCCTTCCAGCAGGTCGACACACCCTCCCAACTTGGTGTCATCAGCAAATTTGCTGATAATAGACTCAATCCCCTCATCTAAATCATCAATAAAGATGTTAAACAGGACTGGACCCAACACAGACCCCTGGGGAACACCACTGGTGACCGGCCGCCAGCTGGACACAGCCCCGTTCACCAGCACTCTCTGAGCCCGATCCTCCAGCCAGCTCCTAATCCAGAAGAGGGTACGCTTGTCTAAGCCATAGGCTACCAGCTTATCCAAGAGTATATTATGGGAGACAGTGTCAAAGGCCTTGCTGAAGTCCAAATAGACCACATCCACAGCCTTCCCCTCATCCACTAGGTGGGTCACCTGATCATAAAAAGAGATCAGGTTGGTCAGGCAGGACCTGCCCCTCCTAAACCCATGCTGGCTGGGTCTAATCCCTTGTCCATCCTGAAGGTGCTGTGTGATTGCACTCAGGATGATCTGCTCCATAACCCTGCCAGGCACGGAGGTCAGACTGACAGGCCTATAGTTGCCAGGGTCAGCCTTGCAGCCCTTTTTGTGAATGGGGGTGACATTCGCCAACTTCCAATCATCTGGGACCTCCCCAGAGAGCCAGGACTGTTGGAGTAGGCAGCAGCTGCCCTGGTGCTTGCCTCAAGCTTCTGGGCAGTGCTGTGCCTCTGAGAGCAAATTCCATCACAGCACTGGCATCAGGCAGGCAAGTTTTCTCAGCTTGGTCTCATTTGTGCTCTCTATCCATGCAGTGTTACTCAGAAAACTTGTGGCAGGTTGCAGGCAGTAGCTGCTGAAATGCCCTTCATGCATGGCTAGCAGAGCAGGGCTGACCAGGGGTGAGTGAGACTCCTTTCCCCAGAGGTTCACTTCACACTTGCTGCTTGCTGCTGCTTGCTGCTGCTTGCTGCTTGCTCTGCCTGGATTTGCATGACACCTTAGTGCTGCAAACCAGTGCCAGTTAGGCCAGATTGGCACGATTTAAGATGGATTATTTTTTTTTATGCTGGGTTTATGGTGCCTGACACCATTCCAAAGAAGCACAAGTTCTCATCTCCTGTGCTGCTTCCAGCTTCTGATACAAACACATCCTCTCATGGACAGAGGTGCTGAGACTTGCATGCAGCGTGGCCAGAGGCTGGAGATGCTGAATGTGGTGATGGTGTTCCTCCAGTCTTACCCAGCCCTGTGATTCCTTGACTGTTTCATCACAGTTGATGGTAACAAGAAAGGAGTGTGCTGCCTGCTCCTGGAAACAAAATAGCTATCCTCATAATCTCAGTTAGCTGGTTGAGCTCTGGAGCTGAGCTGTGCTCCCTAGTTCCCAGCTGTGTGCTTCTCTGCTACTGTTCTACCTCTGGCTGGTAAGGAGCCATCTCTGAAGGGTCACAGATCCTTTATTCTCCATGGAGTGCTGCTGGCAGGGGAGTGATTTTCCTGTGTTGACTCCTGTCTATCAGGAGAGGAGAGGAGGCTTCCAGTGATTGTCCAGGCAAAGCCCCATAAGGTTATTAGCTGTTGTTCATAAGCTCTGCCTTGAATCAAAGCCAGTGGCTTAAAAGCTGTAAAATGTGTTAAGAGGGTGTCAGTACTTTGAGCTACAGAGTCCCTGAGAAGTCTGTACAGAATTGTTGGCTAAAAAAGAATCCATACAGCTTCTCCTCCTTCACCACTTTGGTGGGTTCAAGACTTCAAACAAGTAATTAATTTACAGCCTGAGCTGTTTTGCATTTCTTCTTGTCTATTTTTTTGAGGAGAGCAGACACAGGACCTTCATAAATAAGTATTTAGCATGCTAGAGTGCAGTTTTCATTTCACATGTATCTGTTTCCTTAGGGTGCTTCTTTACAAAGCTTGACAGAAACTGCTGGAGTGTCTCTTACAGCTTTCTGTATGATTGCTTGGAAGCTAAGCTTCAGAGGAAGCTTCCCCAGCTGCATTTGGCATTTTTTTGCATCCATAATTGCAGCCACATTTGGTAGTTTCGGGGAGCAGCAGGATCAGTCTGTAGTAGATGGTGATCTGTACAAAACGAGGTGAGATATCTGCTCTGTAGGAGTGATGGCTGCAGTAGACATGCAGGGTTTGATTGGGCTTTGGCCAGTGAAAGGAGCAAAAAACCAATCTCTCACCAGTTCAGGACTACTAATGACTAAGATACTGTAGTGCCTAATGATCTTAAAACCTGAATGAGTGAAGCAAGACACAGGATCAGCAATGTGTGGCAAGGCATGAAGGGAGGAAGCACAAACTGGCAGTGAAGCAAGATGGAAACTCAGGTAGCCCCAAATCTCAGGGTTTCAATCCACTGAGATGGAATCATTTAGGTTGGAATAGATCATCAATTCAGGCACAGTCTGGAAATCCNCTTCGTTCACGAAGCCTAGCCATACAGATCATCAATTCAACCACTGACCCAACACCCCATGCCACCAAACCATGTTACCACTTGCCACATCTACATGTCTCTGAGCACTTGCAGGGATGGTAACTCCACCACTGCCCTGGGCAGCCTGGGCCAGTGCCTGACCTCTCTTCCAATGAAGAAATTTTTCCTAATACCCAGCCTGAACCTTTCCTGGCACAACTTGAGGCCATTTCCTCTTGTGCTGTTGCTGGTTAGCTGGGAGAAGAGACTGGCTCCAATTGCCTTTCAGGTACTTGTAGAGAGCAGTAAGGTCTCCAAGCAAGAGCGAGAAGATCTCACATCTGGTGTCAGTGGATTTTCAGACACCTTTGATTCCTTCCATGACCAACTTCAGCCTCAGAGCTCTGTCTGGGAGCTGCTTCTTGATCAGGTTCTGGTCACCACCTCCCACACACACATAATTAGTGATTGATTTTGCTGCCTGCTTTTTGACATGCTGGTCATTGGGTGAAGCTGATGTGGTGTCACAGTGCAGTAGAATTAGGAGAGAATTCCCAGATGGCTGAGACAGGGCAGATTACAAACACAGGGAAGCAGCTAAGCACAGAGTTGCCTGCAGATTGAATAGCAGATGTGCTGTTTGACATCTAGAAGCAGAAGGACTCATGCAGGCCAGGTCATCAGCAGGAGGTGTGTGAGGGCTTCATTGGAATTTCACTGGTAGAAAAAGGTATCTCAGGCTTACAGTTCTGCAGAGAGGAAGGTGAATGCTTTTCATCTTCCACCACAGGCTATATCAGAAAGAACTGGATGAATAGGACAATCCAAAATAATGGTGTTTAGGAAGAGGCAGAGGCTGGAAAATGCTTTTACTGACAAATCTTTTTTTTCCCCTTGTTTTGTGTGTGTGTTTATATGTTTCTTCTGTAATTCCTGGATTATTCTAATCTTCCATGCTTAGGATAGAGCTTTCATTCTGCATTTAGTAGCCTGGTAGAGAGGCTTAGCACAGACTGAAAAAACACTCAGTGGTAGTGTGCATATAGAATCACAGAATGGTTTGGGTTGTAAGGGACCTACAAAAGTCATCTAGTCCAACCCCCTGCAGTCAGCAGGGACATCTGCAACTAGAGCAGGTTACTCACAGCCCCAGACAACCTGACCTGGGATGGTTGCAGGGAGGTGGGCAAGCTGGGTCACTGTTTCACCACCCTCAGTGTAATATGTTTTTTCCTTCTATCTAGTCTACCCTCAGGTATGAGGAGCGTGAGACTCCTGTTCAGGACAGGGCAGGATGCTGAAGGAAAGCACACTGACAAGGATCTTGGCAAGTCTTGCTGTCTGAGCAATGTCTCTGCTGCTGAATTCTCAGGTTTTGCTCTCTCTTCCAGATGATGTCCCCATACGAACCTGGTTCCCAAAAGAGAACCTCTTCAGTTTTCAAACTGCTACTACAACTATGCAAGCGTAAGTGAAACTGCTGCTGGAGCTTTTCTTGTGTAGCCTCTGGTCTGTGACCCACTGCAAGCTGTATCTGGGAGCCTGCAGCAATTGAGTTTTGTCTTTGGCACTGCAGCCCAGGGGTGAGAGAGAGAGAACCTTGTCTCTTACTAATTTCTTTTTGGCACCTTTTAGTTCTCTTTCCTACTACTCTCACTCATTTGGTTTTATCTTCTTTCACTCCTTGGGCTACCCAGCTCTTCTGTGCCCTGTCCCTGGCTGCCTCTGTAGAGCAAGAGTCCTATGGGAGCGCCAGCTGAGACCTTCCACCACTTGCTTCTGCTGCAGCCACTGCCCCAAGAGAACACTGTTCCAGGCTTACCCTGCATCCATCACTTCCAGAGGAGTCTGTCTCTATAGAGTGGGATGTAGCCCTGCAGCTTCTGTGCTGCTCTGGTCATTTGAAGCAGGTGTCAGTAAAATCTCTGCAGAGTGAACAGATCTGAGTTAAGAACAGCCAAAAGGCTCCACACACCATGCAAGTTTTGGTGCCCCTGGTTGCTGTGTGTTGGAAGGAGGCAGTTCTCCAAGGGCTGAAGACAGCAAGGGAAGGCTCTTTCCCAGGATGTAACCAGCTTGTCAGGAAATGCCATCGTCCTGGTTTCAAACAATACCTACCTGGCTGTAAAGCCAAGGCAAGCAATGAGGGAAATGAGACCCTGTTCTGCCTTCTAAGGCCCTTCTCCAGCCTTGTCAGCTTTTCACTGTGTCCTTCTTCCAGTGTCTGTGTCACTCTCTCCTCTGCTGCTCTCTTTATTTCTCCTTATCTAATCTGGTGCCCTTTTTGTTAACTGTTTCTCTGCCATTTCTTCTTTCCCTCATGCCTTTCCCTTCCCAAATCCCCCAAGAGACTGATTGTTGATCTTGGGATAACCCAGACTGGATCAGACCTGTAAGGACTGGTACAGGGAGGGCTGGATCTGGTGTTGGGTAGGGGAATAGCTGCTGAGATACTGGAAAGGATCTTCATTCCCCCCAAAATCCATTTATCTTCATGCCCTTCCCCTCCAGCTCAGCTGAAGTTGTGAGCCACCCTCCTGGCATGGAGAGTAGCACAGGGGAGGCATTTTCCTGCTGCTACTCTGCAGAACCTGGTGCATGGTGGTGGGGTGCTATTCCCATCCTGAGAGTGGGAGTGAGGAGTCTCTGTGGGCTTCTGCTCTCTCTGTATTGTCCTAGCTCTGCTTCTCTTACCTGGCCCCTTCTCAGGGTCTGTAGATGTGGTGCCATCCCAGGTGGTTACCCCTGGGCACCAGGCTGGCAGGGCCCGGGGGCAGTGCAAGGGCAATGTGACATGTTGGCTGATAGCAGTGATTGGACACACCAAACCATGCACAAAATGAGCACATTTCCTTTGCCTTTGGGCACATCCTTTGCTATCTGAAGTCATCTTTGCTGGGCACAAGGTTTGTTGCAGGATCATGGCCCGTGGCAGAACTTAGAAGGCTTGAAGGCCAAAGTGAGGGTGGTTTGAGGAGTGGTTCCCTAAGGAAAGCCTTGAGGAGCACAGCTCCTGTGGGGAATGTAGCTCCTTGGTTAATGTTTCCAGAGATTCTGTGCTGCCTCTAGAAATTGCATAGAAACATCTCCAAAAGTGCAGGGCACCTCCCTAAGGAGGCCAGGGTGGCTCCTGCAGGTGCCCCTGGCCTCTGCTCTAGGCTTTTCAGCCCACTGTGCTTTTTTCAAAGAGCAGACAGTGTGAGCTGACCTCACAAGTCTTTGTCCCTGTGGAAGAAGGTTTCCCTACTCCAGAAGTCCACAATGCCAAGCTCCTGTTGTGGCCTGATGGGCCATGTTCAGCTGTTGGCTTTATACCTGCATGTTCTCTGGGTCTGCATGGAGCTTCATCTGCATCCAAGCCACATGCCAACGCTGCCCCAGGGAGGATTTAGATCCATTAAAGTAGGAGTCTCACCTCAGAGAAATGTTTAATTTGTAAAGCAATTTCCTTCCACCTAACAAGAAATATTCCTTCTGGAGTAAGAATTCCCTCTGAAGGCTGGCCGGGGCTGAGCACTAATGAATTGCTCTTCTCTTTCTCTTTCCCTGCATCTCCTGGAATCTGTAGCATCTCGTAAGTATAATCTTCATTTTTCAATTTCCTTGTCTGTTGGTGTCCTGGATAAACTCTTCCCCCTTCTCCCTCTCCCTTGCTTTCCCTATGCTAGGGGCTGTTTGTCAGCTGGCAGGAGGCTAGATGGCTATACCTCATAGTCCTACCTGGATCCCACTGCAGCCATCCTCATCTTCTAAAGGGAGACTAACAGTTGCTTAGCATGGTTTTATCCCTCTTGATCCTGGGGTACAGAGGCTCTGTGTCTGCAGTCTGCTAGGTCCACTCCTCCACAGCAGGAATGATAGATGCTCACCTCCATTCTCTGGGCCATGTTCTGGCACAGCTTGGCCAGTCACCTGCCCTAGAGAGTGAGGACCTTTGGCTTGGTGAGTGTTGTGCCTGGCTCCTGGCTCACATGCAGTCCTGCAAGGGCTGCCTCTCTTCCTCAGTCAGCCTACTCTCTCTGTTGTCTGCTGAGAGCTTTCCTGTCTGTGTATGGTGTCCTCTCCAGCCCAAAGGGGTGTAGTTGGTTAATGGCTCCCACTGGTTTCCCAGGGCATTCAGGGGCTACGCAGAGAGGAAGAGACGGAAACGGGAGCATGATTCTGCAGCTCTTATACAGAGGTAGGGCCTGTGTCCTCCCATAGCTGTAACCCTGCCTGGTGTTGCATGGGCCCTTTGGGTGTCCTTACTGATGCTTGATGATGTGGAAAGTGGTTGTCCCTGTATGTGTTGCTGTTTTGAGGGACACTAGAGCAGTGGCTGTGGTGGAAAGCTGGAGGTGAATGATGCTTTGGTGCTCGAGGTAGCTGATCTCCATCTTCTTAAAGGAACACTGTCAAGTTGGTTTTTAAGCTTTCAAACATAATCTACAGGATCTGTGTCTCAGGCAGAAAAATAGATAATATGTATATATGAAAAAAAAAAAAACCAAAACCATAGCCCTGACCCAAATACTTGGAATTTTATAGTCATGGAATCACAGACTGGTTTGGGTTGGAAGGAACCTTTCAAGGTCATCTAGCCCAACCCCCTGCAGTCAGCAGGGACATCTGCAGCTAGAGCAGGTTGCTCAGAGCCCCAAACAACCTGGAATGGTTGCAGGGATGGAACATCTACCACCTCTCTGGGCAACCTAGTGTCTCACCACCCTCAATGTAAAGAACTTGTTCCTAATATCTAATTAAACCTTCCTCTTTTAGTTTCAAACCATCACCCCTTGTCCTGTCCCAACAGGCCCTGATAAAAAGTCTCTCCCCATCTTTCTGATAGGTACCTCTAAGTACTGAAAAGCTGCAAGAAGGTCTCCCTGGAGCCTTCTCCCAATCCCAGTTTGTTAGAGGTTAGCTGAACACTTCCATGTGCTGTTACTGCATCTACAAATGCACCTCAAAAATCTGAGACCTTGGCAAAATTAGTATCTCTAATGACCAGAAGTCTGTTTATTGTGAAGAAGAGAAAGGAAAGGGGGTAGGGCAGATTCCTTGTCCAGGTGTTTCAGAAGGGCCCTGGCTTCACAGTGCATATCACTTAGCTCCTGTGTTACCAGAACTGTTTGGCCTTTGGCAATGTGCCAAGGCTGGTGTGTTTTGGCAGCCTGCTAAGAAAGATAACATAGCACTTGTGTCATTGGGTAAAAACTGCCATGATCACTTCAGCACTCTTCAAAATAAAGTAGGAGAAAAACATCAGGTTTTCCTAACTGGGAAATTGCCAGGAAGATTAATTTTTTAGCAACTGAAGGGTGATGTTTTTTTCATCACTAATGAAGAGAATTAAGAATCCAAACTGAAGATGTTGTAAATAAACAGACAGTGTATCTTTAAAAAGAAAGATTTGTTAGACAGAGGCAAGTCTTTGTTAGAAAATGGCTTGTGAGTAGAGGAGGAGTTGTGTACCTGTGTAGTCAGCACAGAGGATGGAGTCCTGGTGTGCTGAGTGGCCACAATGTCCCTTTTCCTGCTGTGGGCACTGCAGGTGTAGGCAGGGTTGTACAGTGGAGCCCATGTGCATGTCTTGTGATCCAAGAGGAGAAAGGATAGCAGACAGGTGTGTGGCTGTGCCATGCAAGCAGACCCTGGCCAGCTGAAAGGATTGCTGGCAGTGTTCAGCTCTCTTCTCCAGAGTGAGGAGGACCCCAGCCCCACTGCAGCTTGGCATGCTTGTTGTGCAGCCCCTCATGGTATTTTGGAAGCTCAGTTATTATCACCCAGCCCCTTTGGTGCTTGTTCCTGTGTGCCTGGTGCCCAGGGAGGCTAGGCTGCCTTGCCTGGTGTGGCAGGCAGTGGCTGCTGCCTCAGGAGTGAGTGATGCCCAGTGCTTTGCTGAACCTTGTGAGCACTGCAAGGAGGAGCTGGGGAGGAGAACATGAGAGGTGCTATTGGGAGCTCTGCAGAACACTGCTGTGTGTCAGTAATTCTGCTGTTGGTCTCTGTTGGGTGATGAAAAGGATGCTTTCTCTGCAGAGCACCAATGACCTGTGGCAGGGGGTGCTCAGTGGAGCTGCTGTGTCCTGGAGACCCTTTGGCTGGGATGGATGCTCTGGAGGTGGCACAGGGTCGTGGAGCCCACATGGCAAGCTGGAGCCTGTCAGGAGGAGCACTGTTTAGGAGAGGCAGTGATATGGAGATTTTATCACTGAAACTTGAGGGATAGCTGGTGAATTTTGATGGGTGAAGAACTCCTGCTAGTGATCAAACAAGAGTGGAGTTTCTGGGTGCAGTTGCAGGAGCCAGGCAGGAAGACTGAGCAGCTTTGTGTAGCCCCACAGCTCACAGAGCAGGCTGCTGTGTCAGTCTGGTTGTGCCAACATGCAAGCACAGAGGAGCCTGAGGATGAATACAGCTGCATAAAGCCCTCAGAAGGGTCTAGGTGACTATAGCATGCCTACATTTAGAGGCAGTTCCAGGCTTACACCTGCTTTCCAAAGTGCTTTCTTTCTAGAAGAGATGAGGAAGAAAAGAGGCTTTTGTTCCAATCTCTGAGTACTTACTGTGATGGTTAACCTTGAGCAGCTGGATCCTCCCTGGAGCTGCTCTCAGTAGGATTTAGGAGATGTATCTAGCAACTGCCTTCAACCCACGCTCATGGGGGAGACCAAGCTGTGTAGGCAGCTGGGAGCAGCACTTTTCTGTGGCAAAGACTGCTTTAACCCCTACAACCCAGGGTTTGAAGAAGCTCCCCTGTGAAGAATACAGCTGAGCATTAAACAGAAAAATGGATTGTGCTCCAGAATGCCCAAAGGATGTAACAGTGGCCTTGGCAATCAGCACTGGTGCTCAGTGCTGGTAGGAGCTCAGTGTCTCCTGTGGTCTTTGCCTCACACTGGGCCATGCAGATTTTCATTTTGATGAGTTACAGCTTATGCCTAAGACCTTTCTGTGTGAAGAACAGCACTGGTTCCCCTAAAATATTGTATTGATTTAGAAGTTAGTCTGATGCACAGTGAGACAGCCCCTGTGATCAGTCACCTTGTACCCCAGAAGGCCTTGGACACAGAGCCAGCCCAGCATGTGCTAGTGAAGTGCTTTGGGTGATTGGCTAAAGGGGGAAGCTGTCTGATCCACAGCAGTCAATCTCCGTGGACCCAAGCAGAGCTAAAATAAGGCTGGGTAAAATAACATCAGTAGCCCAAGTGCAGATAGACATTTGTCATGGAATAATGCTGCTCCCAGCTTCACTACCCAGCTGCTGATTTTCCTTCTTGAGCTGCTGGATTTGGCTCCTGATGACAACATGGGATCCAAGGCCAAAATGACCAGCAGGTGATGAGGGTTAAGTGCTCTCCCACCAGGGCTTTGTCTGTGTTGATCTCTGTCTTCCTCTGAACAGCTTCATGTCGATGCTGGAAGTGTCTTCTACTCTAATGACTTTGCTAAAGCATCTGCTGCATGGTTGTACCATGTCCTTACTCATCCCACTAACTGGTGTGTGAGGCAGATGACTTGTCATTTTACCTGAGTCTCTGTTGCTCAGTGTTTGTGATGTGTGTTGGTGGGGCAGAAGGGAGCTGAGGAAGGCTCCCAGACTCTGTGCAGGCTGCTGGGGCACAGGCTTACTGACATCCCTGGACCATGGGGGCTGCACTGCAGGGGAAGTCACCCTCCCTCAGTAGGATTCATGGAGAGGTGACACTTTCCTTGATAGTCCACGTGCTGCTTCTTCCCTGTGTTTCTTCTGGTGTCCTGTTAGATTCCTCTCCTGTTTGGTTCCTGTCTAGATGAGTAAGGAAAAACTAAGGGAGACAGGCCCCTTGCACTTGGAGGGGCTGGACAAAGAGTCTCTCAGGAGTAGCCAGGATAGTCCACTTTACACAGACCTGGCTGTGGGGTGTAGGTGCTCCTCTGCTGGACTTTCCCCTGGGGCTGTGTGCTCTGCCTGTGAGTCCTGGGCAGGGCAGCACATGGTTAGGCAGGGCAGGGGGGAGTAGGTCCTGAGGACAGTCAACCTTGCTGGGTAATGCTGGCTGAGAAGGAAGAAGCTGCTTCAGTCTCTCCCAGCTCTTTGCCCTGGAGAGCTGCACGGTTTAACAGCATGGGGGGATTTTAGCAGCTGCAAGTGACTGTGTTTGGGAAGGAGCAGAGCCATGAGCATGGTGTGTGCATGCTGCCTAGAGGGCAGAGCTGGGGCAGCTCCCTGCCCTGCTGAAGCATGAGCAGAGAGGGGAGCTCTCTGCCTGGAGAAGAGGGAGTGTTGCCAGTGGCTGTGCCTTCAGCAAAGTTAGAGCACAGCTATGCCTTAGCCATAGGAAAGTCAAAGCAGGCCATGAGAAGGAGAATGCCATGTGTGACCTCCCTTGTCCCCTGCCAGCCCAAGGAGCTCAGAAGAGCCACATTCTGGACAAACACAACCATCCCCAGCACTGAACAGGTGCAGAGCTGGGCTCCAACTGTTGAATGCCAGAAGGACAGATGCTGTCTTCCCACTTTGATTTCTTTTTCTCCCAGTTTTTGCAGTCCTGCTGGGCCCAGGTGTTGCTTTGTGCCTCTTTTCTCAGAGCTTCTGTTTGGCTTCTCTTTCAGGAATTTTCGGAAGCACCTGCGCATGGTGGGGAGCCGAAGGGTTAAAGCACAAAGTAAGTGAGCACCTGTAAGATGTGGCTGTGAGGAGCTGGGCTTTATGCTGGTGGGACACAGGGACCCTCTGTTCCATGGAGCTGTGGGTAGAAAGGACATAGCACTGGGCTGGAGAAAGGATTTGACCTGCTGATGCCATTTCTCCCTACAAAGAAAAGAAGGCCAGGTTGTTGCAAGTCTCCAGGACACTTGGATGTCTGCGGAAAGCCTGTAAGATATTTGGGAGGACCTTCTGCCTTGGCCAAAGGAGATCTCTGTGGCTTCAGTGGAAGGAGAGCTGTGACATCCTTGTCTTGTGTGCATGTGATGTTTGGAGCTCACCAGCATAGCCACTTGTGAGGAGAACCAGAGCTGAGAGTTCAGCAGAGCTGCTGAGGGCTGCCTGGGCTCTTCCCAAAGCTGTGGAGCAGCTGTGGCTTCATGGGGACAGTCATTGCTTCAGATGCCCTGCAAACTGGTGGCTCTCTCTTTTCTCTTCTCCTGTCCCACCACCATCTCCACAGCAGGACCTAGGGGAAGTTACCTGGTGGGAGCTAAGAGGATAGTGGAAAGGAGGAAAAAGAGGAGGGAGGAGATGGAGCAAAGGGGAAATCAGCAAGTGTTATGCCTCATAGAAGAAATCACCTCTCAGGCCTGGGAAACAGCAGTTCCCTTTCCTTGAAGAAGGCAACACTGCTCCCATTACCTGGTTTGGACAACTCCCTTACTGCAGTGAAATGGGCTGAGAATGGTGTAACCAGCTCCCAAAAGCTGAGGATTGCTCCGGAACTGGAAACAGCTTGTTATTCCCATCCCCTGGCCAGGCATGGTGTCCAAAGTGCCCACAGCAAAGGGTGCCTGAGTTGAACCTGCATTCTTTCTTTTCTCATCTGCTGTGGGAAGTGAACAGCAAAGAGGATTGCCCTTTAAAGTGTCTTTCTTGGCATCTGCAATGAAGAGGGCTCACCTGCCCTAGAGCTGTCTGAAGTTCAGCCATGCCTCTCTGCCTTGGTAACTCTCGGGTCATGTTGTCAAAGCTTTCTTGGTGTGCACAACAGCTAAATGCCTGGTTTCAATGAAAGCTGAGGATGGAGATCACCTGAAGAACTTGCTCTGTGGCTTTTCTCCCTGGATACCCTCACTTGGACACTGCAGCAGAGGGCAGGTTGCTTCTCAGCTCTTGTAATGCAGATCTGCAGACATGAGATACTATTACTGGACACACTGCAGCAGACCTCTTCTGTCTGCTACCAGAAATAGGCATCAGTGGCTGTAAGTGGCTGTTAATCTAGGTGTAGTGGCTCTCACAGGAGCTTGCCAAGTGAGACATTGAGGTTGGCAGTTCCCAGGAATTTGCCTGTGGTGCAGCCAGCTGGGCCAAGCTCCCTGGATTCCCCTTGGGAAATGCTGGTACAAGCAATATAATGCCCCTTGGAAGAAGAAAAAACAAAAGTGAAAGCTGAGTGGTCACCAGAGTGCAGGCAAGCAAAACCAGAAGGATCTCTTCTTTTGCAGCAGTATTTAGAAAGCATGATCTTTCCAGAGTCTCCCCACCTCATTCAGCTCTGATTGGGATGTCAGTAGGATGTGAGGGGAGAACTGACTGAAGAACTGCTGCCTTCTTCTGGTCATGTATGTGTCATTAGGTGTTGAGTACATCCTCCTGTCAGGCCTTTGAGTCACAACATTTACACTGGAACACTGGAATAGCCTTGATCAAACTGAGGTTTGAGAGATGTGCAAAGGAGAGACCATGAAGTGTCCTCCTTTTGCTGTGTTCCATACCCTCTGATGGTCGTGCTCAGAGGGCACTTGGTGTGCTGCTGTCTGGAAGGTGCCTTGTTTGCTGTGTGGAAAGGACTCACATGTTTGGCAAGTGGAAGAAACAGCACAGGGGAGTCTGTGATGTGTGGCTTTGGTGGAAATCTACTGGCTGTTTTGTTTTGCTGGCAGCAGCAGAGGTGGCTTTGGAGTCTGTTAATGTGGTGCTTTGGTTTTATCCTAGCATTTGCCGAACGGCGTGAGAGGAGCTTCAGCAGGTCCTGGAGTGACCCGACTCCCATCAAAGCTGATTCCTTCCATGACTCTCGAGAAAGTGAGTTCTCAGTCCTTTGAGCTTCCTCCTGTGGACCAAGCCTCCCGCTGAGGTGTTGCCTGGAGTAGCTCCTCTGTGCCCTCTTTGTCCCATCTGTTACCCTTTTAGTTCTGTGAGATCTGAGCAAACAACACTCCAGGTCTATGGACCTGCTCATCTGTGTGTACCTGTATCTGTAGAGCACAACACATCTAACCTCACCTTACTATGCAGTTGCCAAAGGATACCCAGCAGTACAGGTCTCTTACAGCACTCTGTTCCCATCATCCCTTATTCACTTGGGACCAAAATGACCTACCTGGAAGCACACCAGTCCAAGGCTGCATTCACCACAGTGGGGCTAACCTGCCTGCTTTCCTGTGCAGAAGCCTCTTCTGAGCTCTCTCCTAGGCTAGCACAGCTCCAGAGCACAGCTGCAGTGCTCCATGAGATGTAGCTTTGATTTCCTGACCTGAACAGATGATAGCTTGGGGCAATCTGATCTTCCTTTGGGCTGCCAGGAATTCCTGTGGGAATGCTGAGATGTTCTGCTTGTGAGGACTGAGGTACTGTTATGTTAATTTGCAGGAGGAAATGCCAGCATCTTCCCATTCTCTTTTTATCATGGGAATGGCTGTTTTGTCCAGGTTTTACTGAAATCCTTTAGGCAAGGGACTTGACGGCTGTGAGTTTGCCCATGTTGAAATGGGCTGGACTGTAAATGAATTTCACTAATAAGCTGAACTGGTCTCCCAGGTAAGCACCAGAGCCAGCCCTCCTAGCTGCAGAAGACAATGCACCAGGTTGTAAGGGGAGATGCATGAAAGACCACGTTCAAAACATGACCCGATTGTTCCTCTGCAGTCTGATTCCTCCCCACCTCCCTCAGCTAACTTGGAGGAGAATGAAAAAGACATGGTTCAGACAGGCTCCAGGTCCTGCCCAGTGACACTTGGACATCCCAAAAGGCACAAATAGACATCTTGGTTCTCTTTCCTCAGTCCCTGGCTTCAGGGAACCATCTCTATTTTTAACCTTTAATGGTCCATTATATTCCTTCCAGATGTTTTTTTCCCCAGGAGGCATTGAAGGCCAACAGGTAAGGTCAATTTGGAGACCAAATTCAAGTATAGTGTTGCAATACTACTGTGTCTGCTACAGCTGTCCTCATGCTCTGGAACTTCTCTGCCAGGATCAGCTTGACCAAAAGGGCAGAGTTTCTTTGTAGTCACTCTGAAGACATAGTCAAGAGCAGTAATTGTTACAAGGAGACCATCTTTCAAGTCTTTGGGCTCATCAGCTTGGCAATGTTAAAGTGTAGAGAGTCTGTCTGCATTCTGTCTCCTTCATCTCTGAAACAACAGGGTGGCTGTTGTGACTTGGCATTTGAAAGCTAGCCTTGGTGACTATGAGAGTGGTGAGAAGTTGTGTGCTCTGTGGCTCTGTGTGCACTCCTCATCCGTTCAGTGTTGGTCTGTTCAGAGATGCCAGCCCCAGCGTGTGCTGTCTGTGGTCTGGGGAAGGAAGGAGGGCACAAGTCTCATGGCTTGTGGTTCCTCTGTGAGCTAGCTGCCAGGCAGGATGGAGAGGGGAAGGGAAGCTCTTCTGCCCTTGTAATGCAGACTGTGTTCTGGCAGGCCACGACCTTCAGGATTCCTGCGGCACGTTGGATGGTGACTTTGACTTGAACTGGGAAGCAGAAAAGGAACTTGAAGCCATGGCATGTGATGGAGAAGACTTTATTCCACCAAAAATAATGGTGAGGATTTCCAGCTTAGCTGCCTGTTGTACTCAGGCTCTGTTCTTTCAGAGCTGCTAAGTTAAGGATCTTCATAGGAAGAGGGAAGACTTCTGTATAGGCAACTCTTCAGGTGTGTATGAGGGTCACTCAGAGATCAGCCAGGACATGACATGGTATCCAGCATCTGGGGATAATGTATTGAAAGAAAACTAGAAGTGGAGGGACCTCTAGTCCCCAAATCAGAAAATCAGGACTGTCACCAACATGAATCAAGTCTCCATAACCCTGACATTAGACACTCAAGTTTCCAGTCTCAGCAGTCCTTCCCTCCTGTTGTTATTTGCCTGATTTCCTTTGGAGCTGTATGTCATCCCTTGAGATGCTTTCTGCTCTTTTATCATTCCTTGATGCTAGACTTCCCCCTGTGCCCCCAGCTGCTCTACTCCATGGGGTTTGGCACACAGGACCAGGTTCTGACACATCCTTTCTTTGGCTACATGCACAAGTACTCAGGCAAAATGGGGTGTGAAGCTTCCAGCTTGTTCCCAGGGCAGAGGTGCCAGTCCAGCACAGCAGTGCTGTGTTTGAATGGATCCTTCTAAGACTTGGGAAGAGTGAAGGACATGGAGAGCATCTGCTCCATAGGTGTTCCCAGGCTGGCTGTGCAGACTCAGCCCTAAAGCACTCCTCAGGGCAGAGTGACCAGGTGAGACCCAAGCACTAGGAACCCGACACTTGGGTTTGCTCAGCCCTTGACACCTCCAGTGTGTCTCCCCAGGTGGTGTGCGTGCTGATTGTCCATCCTTGGGCTCTATATGTTGTGCCTCTTCAGCAGCCTTACATGACCTCCCACGTGGCTAAAGCAGTGATGTGCTGCCTGCCAGGAGGGGAGGCTTTGCAGCCAGGCCAAGCTGGAAGCCAGGCTGCACTTACAAACCCACCAGCACTGCTGCCTGCTTGCACTCTCACACAGGTGAACAGAAGTGCCTGAAGTCAGAGCACAGTTAAATTGCCCATGCTCCTGCAGCCCTTGTGCTCCTGCTGATGGCAGACCTGTCCTCTCCCAGCCTCAGGGAGCCAGCTGAAGCCTCAGACAGAGTTGCTAGGCAACCTGCATCTGCCTGGCATCCTGCCTGTGCCTGATGCTATTCCATGCCTTGGCTGGTTCCTGTGCAGGCATGCAGCTGTCCCACCAGCAGCCAGCTACAAGTGCCTGGTTAAACAGTCCTCTGCAGCCAGGAGCACAGAGCCTAGCTCAGGAGAAGGCTGGACAGGAGTGATCTGGACTGGGATGCAGCTGAATAGGAGTCATCTGGGCTAGGTTACAGCTGGACAGAAGTGATCTGGGCTGGGATACAGCGGGACAGGAATGATCTGGGCTGGGATGCAGTGGGGCAGGAGTGACTGGGCTGGGATACAGCTGGACAGGAGTGATCTGGGCTGGGATGCAGCCATTCGTGGGGATGCACAAGCTTCTTTGTTCCCTGTGCACACTGATCTCCCCTTTACAAACTGTTCTCTCAGACTCAGTCCTGCCTTTTAGGCAGAGCTGTGTGCTCATTTGGGGGGGATCAAGGAGACTATGGCACATAAGGGTACTTGGCAGACCTAGGAATGCTCCAAAGGCTTGGAAGGGCTTCCACAGGGATTGCAGATAGGCTGGATTAGCTGCTAGTTTGGGTAACACCTGAGAGCAATTGAACAGAGCACTGTTGTCATACCCTTTGTGCTTGTGGCCAGACTCTCTTGGTTTCTCCTCATGCTGTTGGTCTTCTTTTTGTCCCCCCGCAGCTCATTTCTTCCAAGGTGCCCAAAGCAGAGTATGTCCCAACAATCATCCGCAGGGACGATCCCTCTATCATCCCCATCCTCTATGTAAGTAGATCACTCCTGCTGGCTGTGGAGGGCTTCAAGCAGAGACATTTGCTTTTGTCTCTATCCCTAGTTCTGTTGTGGTGATTCTGAAACACTGACGTGATATGGGAAAGGACTGAGGGTGTACTAAACCCAGACTGGGGACTGGGGGAGCCTAGGGAGAGGCTCAAGTCTAGGTGGAAGAGTAAGGTGGAGTGAAAATTGCACATGTGCTGGCACAGCCATGCAGCATGGGAAGATAACCAAGGGAAGGCAGGGCAGGCCTGGGCACACAAGCAGTGCTGTGTGTTGCCAGGCTTAGGGCTCCTCCTTGTGCTCATCCTCCAAAAGGATGAGCAGGACCTTGGAGCTCTGCTGTGGACTGTGACCCCAGCACAGGCTGTGATGCAGCCCTGTCAGTCTTTACTTTAACCTTGATTGTTCACTAGGAGTGAAAAAGTGCCTAAGCAGGTCTGAAACACCAACAAATGTCTCCCTTTTGTCCTCTTCACCTTATGTTCACTTACTTGGAAAGAGAAGGGTGGGACTGACAGGCTATAAAACTCAGTCTCCTTGTGCAGGAGGCAGTGCTGCTGGGGGACTTAACTTTCCTGCCTCTCTTTTCCTTTGGAACATGTATGGTTGTCCTGATGACTCTGTTATGCCAGAGGAAGGTGTGGCCTTTTGTTAGCCAGCTCAGACAGGTTTAAAGCCAGAGGCTGACTACAAAACATGGACCAAGAAGGAAATGCTTTTGCTGAGGCTGACTATATCTGATGGATGATTTGTGCTTTGGACTTGGCTGCAGGATTCATCTTCAAGCTTTTTGCATGGACTTGGTCTTCATGGACCATTCAGTCTTCAACTTCTTTGTTGTGACATGTTTTAGGGTGGTAGTTCGTGTGTTGTGACTAGGAGCCCTTAGCTGGTATAGCTGTGCTCTTGGAGCATCCATTTGCCTGGGGCTGGGGTTGTATGCAATATCAGAGCTGGTGTACTGATAGTGACCTTTGCTATCACTTCTCTCTTGTTTCCAGGACCATGAGCATGCCACCTTTGATGACATCCTAGGTATGTGAGTGCTGTTGCCTTCTCTTAACTCCTTGATGATTGCAGGTGTGACTGATCACTATGTTGAAGGCCCTCCACTGCCCTGTGCTGCCACTCATAAAGGTGTTTTTGTCACCCCAGTGATGGCTGTCACAGTAAAACTTGACTCCTGTGGCCCATTTGCTAGGCCAAGCTCCTAGTTTATGAAACTGAGGCATGAGGCAGCAAAGTTACCTGTTCACTGCAGCCTTGTAGGTGAGTTAGGGGCAGGACAGCTGGGTCTGTGCTCACTCTAGAGCAGTGTCTGGAGGTGCCCATACCTCCTGTGCCCTGTGATATGCTGGGCTGTCCTGCTTTCCACAGGGTGAAGGCAGAGGCTTTGCTTAGACATCGGTGGGAGTTCCTGGCTTGGATCAGCATTAGTGTGGCCAGCAGGACTAGGAAAGTAATTGTCCTCCTGTACTCTGCACAGGAGAGGCCACACCTCAAAAGCTGGGTTCAGTTTTGGGCCCCTCACTCTCTCCAAGAAGGACATTGAGCTGCTGGAGCATGTCCAGAGAAGAGCAAGGAAGGTGGGGAAGGGTCTGGAGCACAAGTGTTGTGAGGGGCAGCTGAGGGAACTGGGGTTGGCTAGCCTGGAGAAGAGGAGGCTGAGGGGAGACCTTCTCCCTCTCAACAGCTCCCTGCAAGGAGCTTGGAGCAAGGGGGGGGGTTGTCTCTTCTCCCAGCGGACTAGTAATACGACAAGAGGAAATGGCCTCAAGTTGTGCCAGGGGAGGTTTAGGTTGGACATGTGGAAGAATTTCTTCCCTGGAAGGGTTGTCAAGGCCTGGCCCAGGCTGCCCAGGGCAGAAGTGGAGTCCCCATCCCTGGAGGGGTTTAAAAGCCATGGACATGTGGTGCTGAGGGACATGGTTAGTGTTGACCTGGCACTGCTGGTTAACAGTTGGACTTGATGATCTGAAAGGTCTCTTCCAACCAAAACAATTCCACTCAACCTCCTGCCTTCAGGACTAAAGTTTAATTTGTAACTTGGTCCATGGTTCACCTTTTCCACCCCATTTTTTGCAGAGGAAATAGAGAAGAAGCTTAACATTTATCGGAAAGGCTGCAGAATCTGGAAGATGCTGATATTTTGCCAGGTATGTGAAAGCTGTGAAGCACTTGGGTGGTTTGTTACCATTTGTTACAGATGTGTCTTTTTCTAAAGGGAAAATGACCTAGAGGAGCCCGTAGTCCATGGTCAGGTTTCTGTTCAAGCAGCTGCATGTGTGTGGCTTTCTCTTCTCCTTTCCCCAGAGCCTGAGCAGTGTCAAGCTGCTGTGACAGCAAGAAATCAAATCTGGTTGAGTGGCCAAGTGCAGAGCTGGGCTGCCTCTCAGCTGCCTTCAAGAGAGAGAGAAAGCAGCACTAGTGCAGCCCTCAAAAGGAGGATTCCAAAGAGAGGAACAAGCATTAGTGCTGGGATGGTTACAGTTTTCATACAGCTTCAGTGTGTGTTGTGGATCAGACAGGCAGATGGCACAGCTTGGAGCTGGAGAGGGGTCAGGGTACAGGTTGCTGAGCTGTGGGTGGAACAGAGTCTGGCCCTGCTGAGGCTTGTGGGGGTTTTCCTTCCCAAGTTTCCTGTTCCTCAGGGTGGTCAGCTGCAGACTTCCCTGGCAGCTGTGCAAGGAGCCTTGAAATGAGAGGTTAGGAAGGTCACCTAACTTGAACTCCCTCCCATGTGCCTAATGCTGCAGAACTGCAGAGTTTGCAGCACACTGACCTGGAGACTGTGACTCCTGACTTTCATGATGTGCTCAATCTTTCTGTGCTTGCTGCAGCCAAAGTCCAGTCCTTCAGCAATGCCTTGCCTGCTTGTCCCTGCTTTGCTCAGCTTCTCATCTGCCTAAGGGCAAAGCCCTGGCATGTCCAAATGAAAGGGACTGCCTTCTCTTCCTTAGTACTTTCCAGCCTTTCTAGAGTGAGGTGGGCATATACCAGTGAGAAGTGGAGAATCCAGCCCCCAGCACACTCCCCATATGTGACTATTTGCTGAGCAAGTGTCTGCTGTGGAGGCTGCAGCAGCAGTGCCAGCCTGGTGTGTCTGCCCTGCTCCCCTGGGGCTCTTCTGGGTATGGCTGTGCAGGACAAGAACCATACCCAGGGTCTGGCTGTTGAGGGCCTGTGCCAAGTGGTTTGCATCTGTTTGTCTCTCTCTTGCAGGGAGGTCCTGGGCACTTGTACTTGTTAAAGAACAAAGTCGCCACTTTTGCCAAAGTGGAGAAGGAGGAAGATATGATCCTGTGAGTGGCTGCTCTGGCCTCTGGGAGCATTGTTCTGCTTGGTTTGCTTCATGTTTGTAGCATGTGGACTAGAAGAAGAGGTGGAGGGACCTGGAGTGGCTTGGTCAGAGGAAGAGGAGGCTGAGGAGGAACCGAATAGCAACTTAGAGCTCCTCTGGGAGAGCTGCAAAGATGACAGAGCTGAGCTCATCCCTGGGGTGGTGTGGCCCTGTGACAGGTCACCAGCAGATTTATGCTTTTATCTGCTGTTTAGTGTCTGTCTGGACTAGAGATTCTCAAAAGAGGGGGAAAAAATCTATTTCCTCTCTTAACAAAGACTTTTCTGACTAGAAACCAGAACACTCACCTCCTGCCTCTGTTGCTTGGAGGAGGCTGAAATAGCATTTCTAAGCAGGCAACTAGTGGCAGGAATCCAACGTGTTCCCCTTCCAGCTGTCTCCAGTAACTGCCCTCCTGATTGCAGGAGAAATGGAATTTGTGTCTGCAAAGCCTGCTCAAAGTCCAGCAGGTCACTGAGGAGGATTTTCACTACCACACCAGCCTGTCAGCCAGGGCTGCTGAGGCAGTTTTGCTTCTCCTTGCACAGGGCTAAGCTTTGCCTGTCATGCTGCCTGCTCCCTTGTGCTGGCTCAGACTCACTTGGCTAGCAGTGCTTTGTTGTGAGGCAGAGGATGGATACCAACCTGTTCCTGTGCAACTTTTGGTTGGCATGAGAGCTGAGGATCAAAATCAACATCTCTTCAGCTCTCTCATGCTCTGGCACAAACACTGTCAATAAAATTCTTCAGCATGTGTGTGCTTCCCTGTTTCTGAACATACTCCAGGCAGAGCTGGTCCAAAGTTCAGGGACCTTCAGAAAGCTGTGAACACACAGCTGAAAACTTGGATGCTTGCAAGTGCAGTCTCCATCCAACCTGTATGGCCCTGGAAGCAGTCCTGAGGAAAGCTTAGGTTTCAGTCAGAACACAGACCCCACAGAGGAGCTACTGAGCTCTAGAGCCCCCCAGAAGCACAGGGGAGGTGCTTGGATCTTGTGACCCCTAGGCACAGTGCATCACAAAATGCCAAGCAACTCTGCCTGGTGAACAGCACCAAGCACTGGCTAACATGGAACAGCCTGGTTTGGTGTTGTCTCGCTAGCTGTATAGAAGAGGAAGCCTCTCCTGCTGTCCTCTGCTGGTTTTGTGCCCTGGAAATGAACCCATGCACTGGTAACCCTCCTATGGAGAAAGTGCCCTTATTGATAGAAACAAGAGAGAGGAAATTGGGAACTGCTGCAAGAAGAGGATGCTTAGTGAAGCTGTCAGTCTAAAAGCACTCCTGGTGGACTTTGCTCCTTTCTCTTCACCTTGGAACTTCCTTGGCTCAATGGGCTGCTCCTCCTTCTCTACCACATGACTTGGCCAAGCTCCTCAGGCCCTTGCTCTGCCCCTGCTCTTCCTTGTCTAAGAACCAACAGCTCTTCCTGGGCAGCTTGATCCTCAGGCTAGAAGCCTCAGACCCCTTCTGAGCACTGTGCACACACATCCTTCTCATTACTCATCCACATGAGGAGATAGATTTTGGGTTGGTTGGTTGGGGTTTTGTTTAAGATAATGTATTCTGTTTTTTCCTCTTTCTCCCAGCTTCTGGAAGAGGTTGAGCAGGCTGATGAGTAAAGTCAATCCTGAACCAAATATCATTCACATCATGGGCTGCTATGTTCTTGGAAACCCCAATGGGGAGAAGGTAAGAGCTTCCTGGGTCATGTCTCTGGGAATTTCTGTGGAATAGCACCAAGCCTAGGGAGGCAAGAGTCACACTGATGTCTAAACCTTCTGCTGCTGTGTGGGACCATGCTGCCATCCTGCCCCATAAGTGGCTGTGCATGGGTGAAGCACCCCATGGATTGTGCCTGCCCCAGAGGGCAGGGATGGATGCTAAGTGACATGCAGGACAAACACTGAAGCCTGGGAGGAGAACAGTCATTCAAAGCACTTTACTGGATACTGAGCTAGATATTTGGAAGGACATGAGGGGAAGGTTTTCTAGAGGGTAGGGAACAAGGATGGGCAGTTATGGGTGCCCTGGAGTTCATCTTTGTTTTCAGCTGTTAACTGTCAATCTATTCTCCTTTCAGCTATTTCAGAATCTGAAAAACTTAATGAATCCTTATAGGGTTGCCTTTGAGTCTCCACTTGAACTATCAGCTCAAGGTAAGGACACACCTTCCCAGTCAGCCTGCCTTCCCAAGCAGGCATCTTCCTGGAAAAGCAGGTGTGAGCTCTCTGAACTCCTGCCATAATGTTCAGTTGCTAAATCTGCTTTTCCCCTTGCAGTTCCTCCATCTTCACCTTTTGTCTCTCCTGTTTGCTATGCCTGAAGCTGCAGAGCCCTCTCCCAGGCTACTGGCAATGGCAAAGGAACCTAAAGAGTAGGAGACTTTGCAGGCTGATTTTAGGAGATTTGTCATATTACTAGGGCATGTGAAACCTGCAGGAGAAATGCATATGGGGGCAGAACCTTTTCTGGAACCAAGTGTGCAGGGTCTCTCCTCCAGGGCTCAAACCACTCGTCCCAAGGAAGCTGTGCCATCAGCAAGCAACTGGGATGTAGCTTATTAGAGCCATTCTACAGCTCAGTCTGTTTTGCTTGGTTTGGGGTTTATTTGGGGTTTTGGGGGCTTATTTTTGTTTGTTTGTTTTTTTTTTCCTGTAGCTCCAGGTGTTTCAAAGGGCTATAGAATTTTTCCTGTTCTGGGTTAATCTAAGTAACTGAGGGTGCAGTTTCCTAGGCCACATATTCTGAATTTGCACTTGTTACTTTATGTTTGCTCTAGTGCTTGGTACTTTGTTGTTGTGGAAGGTAAAACCATGCAGCATTAGGCTGTAAGCACAGTGGATACTTCCTCTGCTGCTCACAGCTGGCATCAGCACTGGTGGGTTATTCTGAACTCCCACTTCCTGCCACAGGAATCTAGGGGAGTTGAGCACATTTGTGCTGTGCAGAGTTCTCTGTGAGTGTCCTGCCAAGGGCTGGAGCCAGCTCTGTGCAGTGCTTGCTCAGAGCCCACAGCAGCCATGCTCATAGATCACAGAATCCTAGAATGGTTTGGGTT
>VWZO01008875.1:0-71852 GCA_013396975.1 Bucco capensis | reverse complement strand
CTAACCATTCTAGGATTCTGTGATCATCTGGAGATCATGCAGTGCATNGGACACCAGTACTTGGCAGTCTAAATCTTGCTGAAGGTCAATGGAATCCAGAACACTGCAAGCCTCATTTGCCTCTGAAAACCAGAGCACAGGTACCCAGATCCTTACAGGCTGAATGAAAATGCTCCTAGTGCTAATAGAGAGCTAAAATAGGGCAATCTTTGCAAAACTGCTCTCTTTCAAATAGAGTAGATGGTGCCTGCATTCTGGAACAAAGCATTGGGGGAAAAAAAGGCACAAAAAGCCCAGACTTACCCCAATTCTTGTCAGGTAGGAGAGGCAGATCATCACAGAGCCCAGAACACTCCTGTTCCCAGTGGTGTAAGAGAACAGATTCTTACATAGCCTTCCCTCACTGCTGCCTGGGGGGGAAAAACCCTGACGTCCACACCATCTACTTCCCCATTTTTATTTTTTTTTTCTTTTAAAACAGAAGTGATGCCACTGGAAAAGTGTGTGGGTTTTGTATACAAACGGACAGCAGAGCTAAAAGAGGATATTAAAAACCTGAACTGAAATGTTTCCAAGTGTGGTGCAATGCTGAGGAGTTGATAACTTCCATAAAACAACATTTAAAAGCAATAAAGAACACTAAAGGCTCAGACTGCCTGTACTTCACCAAGCTGTTCAGAACTGAAACTCAATTCCACCAAACACTTCTCTCTGCAGAAGCTCAGCTTCTTCTATCACCCACCCAGCTGACAGAGGTGAGACTATCTGCAGCATTTCCCTTTCTGCTACAAACAGCTAAATTTATAGTCTCGTGATCTTCTTCCAACAGGGAAGAAGTTGACAAGTTTGCTACATCAAGATCTTGATGAAATGCTATTTATCTATAAAGGACAAATAAGAGACATTGTCTCTCTGTGGACAATTGTGCTGTTCCTTGACCAAAAGCCACCTTCTCTGGGCTCAAAAATGACCTCTGTCTCCATGACATTTCAGAGGTGTTCCCATGATGTTTCCAGTGTGTCCTTCACAGCTAGGCTGAAAAGAAACTCAAGCACTGAGCCACACCACTGCCCCAGCACCAGATGCAGCCCTCAGACAGGCTGAAGAGTTCTCTGCTGCTGATGATACTGAACTTCCTCCTTCTCAGAAGACAAAAAAAATAAAATCACAGAATCACAAAGGTTGGAAGAGACCTCTAAGCTCATCCAGTCCAACCATCCCTAGCACTCCCATGCCACTAAGCCATGGCCCTAAGGAGAGCAGCTAGATGTTTCTTCAACCCCTGCAGGGATGGTGACTCCAGCACCTCCCTGGGCAGCCTGGGACAAGACTTAACAAGCCTTGCAGGGAAGAAATTCCTCCTTATATCCAATCTAAACCTGCCCTGGTGCAACTTGAGGCCATTTCCTCTTGTCCTCTCACTGCTAACTCTGGAGAAGAGACCTACCCCCAGCTTACTCCAACCTCCTTACAGGGAGTTGCAGAGAGAGCTAAGGTCTGCCCTGAGCCTCCTCTTCTCCACACTAACCAACCCCAGTGCCCTCAGCTGCTCCTCAGCACACTTGTGCTCCAGAGCCCTCCCTAGCCTCCTTGCCCTTCTCTGCACACACTCCAGTGCCTCTGGGTCCTTCTTGTCCTGAGGAGCCCAAAACTGAGCCCAGCACTCTAGTTGTGGCCTCCCCAGTGCTGAGGACAGGAGGATGATCACTGCTCTGCTCCTCCTGCTCACACTAGTTCTGCTCCAGGCCCAGATGCTGTTAGCTTTCTTGGCCACCTGGGCACTCTGCTGAATCTCACCCAAGTACTAGACAAAAGATCTCAAAATGACACTGTTGAGTGCAACAACAGGAGCGAGACGCAAATGTAAAACAAGACCAGAGTATAAAGGTAACATTACAGCAATACCTTGATTGAAACCCATCACACAACAGTGGGATGTAAAATAGTTGTAATATTTAGTTTTGGCACTAAGATAATGATGCACCTTGGTAATTTATTAATGTAAGGTTTGAAATAACTATTGACAGTTTGCCCAGAGAGATGGTAGATGTCCCATCATTGGAACCATTCCAGGTCAGGTTGTCTGGGGCTCCGAGCAACCTGCTCTGGTTGCAGATCATGGAATCCTAGAATGGTTTGGGTTGGAAGGGACCTCTGGAGCTCATCTAGTCCAACCCCCCTGCAGTGGCCAGGGACATCCCCAACTACATCAGCTTGCCCAGAGCCCTGGCAAGCCTCACCTGCAATGCCTCCAGGGATGGCAACTCAACCACCTCCCTGGGCAACCTGGGCCAGTGTTCCACCACCCTCGTGGGGAGGAACTTCTTTCTAATGTCCAGTTTAAATCTACTCCTCTCCAATTTCAAACCATTGCCCCTTGTCCTTTCACTGCAGGCCTTTGCAAACAGGCCCTCTGCAGCCTTCTTGGAAGTTCCCTTTAGGTCCTGGAAGGTCACTAGTAGTTCCCCTGAAGCCTTCTCTTCTCCAGGCTGAACAATCCCAGCTCCCTCAGCCTGTCCTCAGAGCAGAGGTGTTCCAGCCCCTGAGCATTCTCGTGGCCTCCTCTGCACCTGCTCCATCAGCTCCATGTCCTTTCTGTGTTGAGGGCTCCAGAACTGGACCCAGTATTGCAGAGGAGGTGTGAGCAGAGCAGAGTGCAGTGGCAGAATCACCTCTCTGGCTCTGCTGGCCACGCTTCTCTTGCTGCAGCCCAGGATGCCATTGTGCTTCTGGGCTGCCAGCGTGCACTGTTTGCTCATGGCCAGCTTCTCAGCCACCAGCACCCCAAGGCCTTTTCTGCAGGGCTGCTCTCCATCATCTCATCCCCCAGCCTGGATTGATAGTGGGGATTGTTCTGACCCAGGTGCAGGACCCTGCACTTGGTCTTGTTGAAGCTCCTGAGGTTCCCCTGGGCCCACCTCTCCAGCTTGTCCAGGTCCTTCTGGATGACATCCCACCCCTCCAACTTATCCCCAGCACCCCATAGCTTGGTGTCATCTGCACACTTGCTGCTGGTGCACTCAATGCTGCTGGCCATAGCCTTTATACAAATATTAAACAGTCCAGGCCCCAGCACAGAGCCCTGAGGGACACCACTTGGCACTGATCTCCAGCTGCACTTGGAGCCATTGAGCACTCCCCTCTGGATGTGACCAGCCAGCCAGTTCCTTATCCACTGAACAGTCCACCCATCCAATCCATAGCTCTCTAACTTGGCCAGTAGAATGTTGTGGGCACTGTGTCCAAGGCCTTGCACAAGTCCAGCTAGATCACATCCACAGCTTGTCCCTTGTCCACTGAGGTAGCCACACTATCATAGAAAGATGTCCCTGCTCAGTGCAGGGGGGGTTGGACTAGATGGACCTTTAAAGGTCTCTTCCAACCCAAACCAGTCTGTGATTCTATGGCCATATATGTGCAATGGAGTCTCTCTAAAATTCCTCTTCCCACCTTATAATCTGTACTTCACAAAAAAGTCCCATTTTTGAAGAGGCAAAATGCAAGCTATTTTTATTCCCACAGAGTTTATGGAAGACTCCTTCCATATTGAAAAGCTTTTAGAATTACCTTATTTTTCATCAGCTAACATGACTCATGGTAGAGGTTGTGACTTCAACAGAGTTTTGCTGACCCCTGTCTTGGCAGGCAGGAAACAGGTTGGTACTAATTCCATGTAGTTTTAAACCTTGTCTCCTTCATTGAGCTTGGAATTTGTACCAGATGCAGCTGGGTTTTGTGCAGCAGGTTCAACACAACACAAGAGTAACAGGGAAAGACGAAGAAATCAAGTTAGGATAACTAGTCTTGAGTGACCTTTCATTTCAGTTGTACTCAGGTGTCCAATGGCATCAATATCCAAGGAAATTAATGTGTATCTATCAAGATCCTATTAAAAAACCCAAACCTCTTACATTTACAACAATAGAATTAGAAGAAGATAGAATCAAAGTTACTTTAGAAGCTGAAAATAGACTGCAGTTAGAATCAGCAAGACCAGCATGCCTGAATCCTGAGGCTAAACTTAAAGCAGAATGTATAAGGAAAAATAAATGTGACTGCACCATTTCTGTATGAAATGACTAATATAGACTCATGCATTACCATACACAAACACCACATTACATGAGCTACAGTGGCATGTACACAGAGCCCTTATGTCAGCCCTGGCTATGGATTTTAAGTGCATATAAACACGGAATAGATATTAAACTGTTTATTAAACGGTTTATTTCAAGCAGAGCTCTTGCAAGCCGTCTGTTTTCCATTTAAACCAGCAGCGCCTCACTTCAACAACCCCAGCTCCTTCGAGTTTTCCAACGCAACAGCTCCTCGGCTTCCCGCACACCTTCCTGCTGACGCCTCTTCTGCCCCTTTAACCAAACCCACGCCAAAGCCTCCCCTCTCCGCGTCCCTCCGCTGCCACCTCCCGGCCCACACCAACCTGGGGGCACGCTCCTCCTCCAGGGGCCTTTCAGTAGCTGCCAGACACGTCTCCGGGATGCCAAGGCACTTTCTGACCGCACGAAGCCGAGTGTCCCTGCACAGAGGGGGCCTGGGGAGGCCTCAGTGGACTAAAGGCAAGCGGTGAGGCTGAGGCCGAGAAGAACTCTCCCCATAGCCCAGGACACATACCTAGAGCAGCCTCTTCGAGCCCAGCGTTGTCCGGCAGGTCCATAGCGGCAGGCTGCGGTAGCCCGGGACTGGACCCAGCGCTGAGGGCGCGGAGAAGGTGCGCACTTCCCGGGGAAAAGGCTGCGAGGAGGGTACGGAAGGCTCCGGCTGCGGCTCATAGCGGTTTGCTGGGGTGGATTCTACCAGAAGGGCTGTCTAAGTACCGGCTGGCATGGTCACAGTTTCTGCTACCCCGAGGTACCGGCTACCCCGAGGTACCAGCTGCCCTCACACCGGACAAAACTCCCCAAAACGCTGCTCGCCCCAGCAGGAACACCGGGGAACGTGGGTCCTCACACTGACTGACAAGCTGAACGCCCAATCGGGAACGCGGGGCACGCTCGCCTCGGTCGCTGAGTGGCTATTGGTTGCCGCGGCAACAGCGCGAGGCGGCGGGCGGTGAGGGGAGGTGGGCGCCATCAGGATCTGTGCCACCTCTGAGAATGAGGATGAGGATGGGGATGAGCCTCCGGCCGGGGTGGGTTAGCGGGGTCCAGGCGGGCCGCAGGCACTCGAGGATGGGCGTTAACGGGCTGTAGGCCGAAGGAGGAGGGCGGCCCCCGCGGGATCCCGCCCCCGGTACTCGGTGGGCCCTCTGCCCTGCCCTTACACTTGGCTTCAGCTGAGGGAGATGGTGCTGAGCTGTGCCCGGAGCCGCTGTGCCTATCGGTGTTGGGGTTTACCGTCCACGGGCTCAGTTTTGGAGTGTTAGAAAAGGTTTTAGTCTGGAGACAGACCTTCTCTCTCTCTCCAACTCCCTGCAAGGAGGTTGGAGTGAGCTGGGGGTAGGTCTCTTCTCCTGGGTTAGCAGGGAGAGGACAAGAGGAAATGGCCTCAAGTTGCAGCAGGCGAGGTTGAGATTGGATATAAGGAGGAATTTCCTCACTGCAAGGGTAGTTAAGTCTTGGCTCAGGCTGCCCAGGGAGGTGCTGGAGTCACCATCCCTGCAGGGGTTTAAGAAACATCTAGCTGCTTTCCTTTGGGCCATGGTTTAGTGGGCATGGGAGTGCTAGGGATGCTTGGACTGGATGAGCTTAGAGGTCTCTTCCAACCTTTGTGATTCTGTGTAATTTGGGTTTAATGCCACGTTGGTGGTTGTGAGCTGTGTGTCTGATTGAGTTGTTTCCATAAACAAAAAATAACTGACCCTACATGCTGGGAATGGAGTCAAAAAGGAATTGAAGTCAGATGGGAATTATAGTGTAGTTAATAATAATTTCATAATGTTGCATCTTTCCTTTCTTCTTAAGGATTTTGACATGTTTTACCAAGCAATTGAAAACTACTAAGTCTCCAAGTTCCCAGAGATATTTCAACAGCCAAACCTATGAGGGAGGAAATAATTGTATCTAGGACTAATTTTGATAGTTCTGAAAATGCAGCACACTGAATACCTGCTTTGCATACTCAGCACACCCCTGAGTGCTTGGTATTTAACCCTGACACAGTGCTCACCTGCTGGAGTAAGACTTTGAGAAGCCTTTTGCATAGTCCAATGTATTTCCAAAGAAAACACTTAGTCAGGGAAACACTTAGTTGGGGAAGCTTAATAGCTTGTTCCCACCTAATGAGTTATCTGTTTCTTTTTAAATTGGCCATTAAAATTCTCTTACCATAATGGGGAAAACACAAGAGAGATGAGGTCTGATGAAGTCCTTAACACAGGTACTGACCAGTCAGAAGCTATTACATTAATAGCTTTAAATAGTCCCTTGGGGGGAACAAAAAACCAACCATCCTTCCCTTGTTCTTGCTAAGTCTCATTCCTTGCATTTCTCAATGCCTTTCCCCCTACATTATGGACCATTTTTTAAGCCATTAAAGAAGGGAAGTGAGTGTGAGAGACAGGCAGCAAACACCAACTATGAGCCATGGATGTAACTAATGGCTCTCAGTTGTTGAGACAGAAGAAAGCTGATCCTCAGTGGCCAGCAAGCAGCATTCTCACAAGCCCCTCTAAAGAATTCACTTACTGGTTTCCTTCAGAGGATTTGGGCAAACCCTGGTGCAGTCTAGGGATTGAGGACACATCTTCTGCAGCTCTACAGAAGATCTGGGTGCTGCAACATCTTCAAATGTTAAAGGAATGCACCTAGGATCAACCAGGCAAATAGGGAGGGGACCAGTCAATAGGTTTAGTATAAAAATCCATCCTCCACTGCCCTCTGGCCACACAAATCTTAAATAACATTGTTCCCCTGCTGTCAGCAGCACACAACAGCTAATTAATTACACAGTGGGAAGGTTGGGGGAAAAAAGGCAAATGAGATTTTGGCAAGCTCTGCAGGCACAGAGGGAAGCTGCTCTGCCCCATCTACTTCCCATCTGTGCCTGCCTGGGGAAAGGGGCTCATTAGGAACCCCCCAAAACGTCCAAAGACTATTTTGGGTAGGTGTCTCCTCAGGATTTAAACCCCATTGGTTGCAAGAGGTGAGAGATCCAAGCCAATGTACCATTTCCATTATAAAAACAACTTCTTTAAGCTTTTAGGGACACCCCACTTCACACCCTGAACAAACCATACAGCCAAGTCAATCGTGTGAGAAAGCATTCTGAAACAGTTTTTATTGGAATGATACAGGAATGGTTAATATACAGGTTGAAACCTCAGTGCCTACCTCCTGCACAGGAAAAGAACAGAAAGATATGAACCAACTCAGTTCTTGCACCTAATACAGGGATGGGAAGCAGCAAAACACAGCACCTAGGCAGCAGACTCCTAGCCCTCCTCACCTCATGCACGGTATCTGCACTGAAATGAACTCAAGTTTTGCAGCAGTCCCACAACAAAGAGAGATTTTTGGTGGGTTTGGTTCAGTTTGTGTTGGTGCCTCCTTCCCTGGACAAAGAGGTCATTCGGTCTGTCCCAATAGAGCTTTCCTAGGGATGCTCATCTGGTTTGAACACTACCATATGGCAAGGAGAGGGGGGAACTAGGCAAGGGAAGTGACTTTGCTTCCTTAAACTTGGCAGTTTTTCTTGGCTATCAGAGGTTGACATCGTTTCAGAACGTTTTGGGTCACTGCACTGACAGAATTTGGCAGCAATTTCAATCCCAGCTTCTCCAAGATAATGACTGGAACTCACAAAACTTCCACCAGATTTCCCCTCACACAGGAAAGAGCAAATTGGCATGAGGATAGTGCCTTGTGGGTCAAACTCCACTTTCTCTGCAAGATTCCACTGAGTGTTCTTACAGACCTTCTCAAAGGCTTATCTGCTAGTTTAGACACAGAGGAAAATGATGCCAATAGGAAGAAAATTGAGATCATAATGAACAACAACAAAATCATAATGAACAACAACAATCAGACACTGGATTTAAAACATGACCTGACTTCCATCCCCAAAAGATCCTAAAAATGCATTTCAGAACATTTCAGGAAACACTGATACAGGCTATTTGTGGAAAACCACAACTGAGTGTGTCAATCTTGAAGGTGAAGCAAGATTAACCTCTCCCTGTGCTTGCTTTTGTAAGCACAAGCTTCCAACTGCCTCCCAGGCTCCCAACTCAGGAAAGAAGAAACAGGAATTCAACATCACTTTAACTGACTTGGCTCCACAAGTCAGTGTGTGGAACATCCATCCTGAGCTGCTCTCCAGAGACAGCAACACTTCTCTTGTAATAGATGTTGACAAAATCCTCAGTTGTAGCAAACAGAACAAAAGCCCCACAGAAATATTGGTGAGGGAAGTATTTAATTACTGCACTTTAGAACAGCTCTGCAAACCTCAGTTTCTCCTGTCATCCTGTCCTTCATTTGACAAGCTGCAGTTTCCAGAGCACTGCAGCCACTTTCCAGCACCAGGGTAAAATCCCTGCATGGCAAGGCCATGCTGCTGCCTTCTGCTGACCTGCACCACCTGCTGCTTTGTCTTCAGGGAGCAAAGAGGATCAAAACATGGGTGTGAGGCACTAGGGGATGAACAGCTGAACACATCTAGGAGATAAATAGAACTAGTAGAACTAGATCCTCTAACTATAGCAAGGATTAATTCTCTTTCTTACTGTCTCTTGATGCTTTTGGGGAACAGGTGATCTGGTGCATAATGCATTTCCTGTTCCTGACACACTTGTTTCTTCTTCTTCTTCAGGGCACTTGGAATTATTTGTATTTTGGCAGAATATGGCCAAGAAGTAGAACACTAGAAGAACAGACAGACTCATGTTGCACAAGGTAAATTCACCAACACAAGTCACTTGGAAAAGATTCACAATTCCTGTCATAGCTTCATGATATGGCAATAACAATGCAGAGAAGTTTTTAAATCATTAAAAACAAAACCCAAAAAAGTCTTGCTTAATTACAATAGTTCTTGCTATTCAAACATTTATTTCCTCCTTTGAAAAAATACTATGTGACTCTAACAACTACTTGAGCATGCAGTGAGCTGCCTAATGCTAGAAGCAAGGTGAACTGGTATTTTTGTAGAGAAATACATTAAAGGCTTTCACCCTTACACAGGTAAGGAAATGCCATTTCTGGCTGGTTTGGCTTCTTTGCAACATTGCCTGGGAATCAGCACATCCATCACCTGGGGTGCACTGAGTCCTGCACACCCAGTCGTGCTAGGCAGCTGGGTGAGGAACTCACCAATGGAAAAGCTCTCCCTTGCCCAAATCCCTTTTGCTTTGTCACAGGAGCCCCTCAAGGATCACTTCAAGGAGAAAGGCAGGGTGTAATTTTATGGTTTGTATCATCTGTCCAGTGTGTTGCAACACAAAGCTTAAATAACCATTCTACAATAGAAGAAGCAGACCTTTCAGGAGTGACTACAATGGTTATATGACATGATACCACTGACCGTTCCATCTGGAACCAGACAAGACACTGAAAGATTACTGTGGAATTCAGGAACATTGCTGAGGCATCTCAGGCACTAAAGTTAGGATCTGACACAGTTTTAGATGCTGTTGCTTGTGTTCCATGTTTTAAATAGCTGGATCTGGAGGTACAACCCAATCTGTGTTATTAGTACTAAAATAGCTTCTGGAAGTTTACCCAAAATGGACCAATTGCCAAGAGAGTTTAAACTATGTGAAAATCATTCATCTCTAATTGCTTCAGTTTCCTATGCTCCCAACTCTGTAACAATACACTCTGTGCTCTCTACCTTTACAGTCAGTCCCATTTTCCTCCTGGATTCCAATTTGTATGACATGGTGAATGCTGCAAGCACCAATCGAAGGTTAGAAATCACATCTACATTTCTTGAAGCAGAGACAATTGTACTAGTTTAGAAAAAGCTGTGGATATTCCCTTTACAGAAGAGTTAAGGCAGTTGGAATTCATGCTTGTTGCTTTGCCAGAGCTTCAGCTTCCTGAAAGAGCAGAAGAGAATTACACAGATTAGTACTTGAGGAAAGGTGACAACTTCCACAGACTTGTGTTAGCACAGGACATCAGCCATGGTTAAGAGGTGAGCAGCACTGAACCCTCTCCAGACAAGAGTCAGGACATTCTGAAACAAGTCCCAGACAGTGCTGGCTTTAACTCAGGACATTCCAGAATTCTATGATTAACTCCAGTTCTGAGCCAGCTCAAGCAGGCTCTGCAGGAATACTCCAACCTGTGCCCATGGCTGATTCTGACCAAAAAGTATACAACAAAAGATCAGATAAAACAAGTTATCTCTCCTTTCATGTTAGGACACAAAACCTCTTTAATTTTTAGTTTTTCTTTGAAGGTTATTTTACAGAATTCCAAAATCCCAGCATGGTAGGGGTTGGAAGGAACCTTTTGGAATCATCCAGTCCAACTCCCCTGCTAAAGCAGGGTCACCCATAGCAGCTTGCCCAGGATCATGTTCAGATAGGTCTGGAATCTCTCCAGAGAAGGAGACTCCACAAGCTCTCTGGGCAGCCTGGGCCAGGGCTCTGCACCCTCACACCAAACAAGTTTGTCCTTATTTAAAGAACTATGATTAAATGGAATTGTTAATTAACAAAAGTCTCCACATAACCAAAAAGGGAGGGGAGAACATCTCAACAGACACCCAATCTCCTTTCTGAATTAAACCTCAATGAACTACCAGTGTTTTGCTGGATCACAGCAGGGTGATCAGAGGAGCCTGGGAGTCCTTCATCATAGCTCAGAGCTTCTCCAGCACAAGAGCTTCTGGGAGCTCTGTGCCAGGGCTGCCAGCATGTCTGTCGTGGCACTAGCACTGCTGAGCAATCCCAGCTCCCTGGAACTGCTGTAGGGAAAGCCAGTCAGCAGGCACCTGCTCCCTGGGACCTGCTCCTGCCTGCCACATGCTCTCCATGCCAGGATTCCCAACCCACATCTCTTTGAGGCACCTTCTACTGCACTACCCCCTGCAACACTCCAGGCTTGGGGCAGAGTGGCTGGAAAGCTACGCAGCAGAAAAGGACCTGGGGGTGTTGGTCAGCAGCAGCTAAAGAAGAGCCAGCAGTGTGCTCAGGTGGCCAAGAAGGCCAACAGCATCTTGGCTTGGAGCAGCACTAGTGTGGCAGCAGCACTAGGGCAATGATCCATCCTCCTGCACTGGGCACTGGGGAGGCCACAGCTCAAATTCTGGGTTCAGTTTTGGGCTTCTCACTCCCAGAAGGACATTAAGGTGCTGGAGTGTGTCCAGAGAAGGGCAGTGAANTGTGTCCAGAGAAGGGTAGTGAAGCTAGGGAAGAGTCTAGAGCACAAGTGTTGTGAGGAGCAGCTGAGGGAACCCCATGGGGTTGGTTAGTCTGGAGAAGAGGAGGCTCAGGGGAGACCTTCTCACTCTCTCCAACTCCCTGAAAGGAGCTTGGAGTGAGGTAGGGGTTGGTCTCTTGTCCCAGGTAACAGCCAATAGGATGAAAGGAAATGGCTTCAAGCTGTGCCAGAGGAAGTTTATGTTGGACATTAGGAACAATTTCCTCCTGGGAAGGTTTGTCAAGGCCTGGAACAGGCTGCCTAGGCCAGTGGTGGAATCACAGTCTCTGGAATTGTTCAAAAAACACACAGATGTGGCACTTTGTGACATGGTTTAGTGGTGACCTGGCAGTGTTAGGTTAAGGGTTGGATTCAACAATCTTCAAGGTCTTTTTCAACCTTGACAATTCTATGATAACATTCCTTTGAAGCCTCTGAGGGCTCCATACTGGAGCCTGTACTGTTTAATATTTGTATAAAGGCTATGGCCAGCAGCATTGAGTGCACCAGCAGCAAGTGTGCAGATGACACCAAGCTATGGGGTGCTGCTGGTAAGTTGGAGGGGCAGGATGTGATCCAGAAANGCCCAGGTTGCCCAGGGAGGTGGTTGAGTTGCCATCCCTGGAGGCATTGCAGGTGAGGTTTGCCAGGGCTCTGGGCAAGCTGCTCTAGTTGGGGATGTCCCTGGCCACTGCAGGGGGGTTGGACTAGATGAGCTCCAGAGGTCCCTTCCAACCCAAATGATTTTATGAGTCTATGAAGGCACAGCTAAAGCAGTTTAGCAGGCAACCTCTAACATACTCTCGGTATGTTTCAGTCTTCTTTCAGTCTCTGTAAGGTGCTCACAGATGGGAACAGAATGACAACGGAAGAAATGCAGAAGGGATTGTTTTTTCCTGCAGATGGTTTCTACAGGTTACATTTGGCTGAAGATTAATTGAGTTCCCTATTAGCAGCACCATGGCCTACAAGCTGAACAAAGTCCCAGTGCCCTCACTGCACCACTTTGGGGTCCAGAGTGTGGGGTATTTTAAAGGAAAAAGGTTGGCATCTGCTAAACTCAATTTTCTGTTTGCTTTTCTGACTGCCCATGAATACTGAATTGTCACTGTTACCATGAGCCAGGATGCTAAACAAACAAAATGCAAGAGCAGGAAGGACCAAGAAGGGCATTTCCAAGAAGCCTGTAAGACTTGTAAAAGGCGACAGAGCGGGTGACCCCAGGCTGCAGGGCAGAAAGTCCCACACATAGCTGCCTTATCTCAGCAGTGGTGGATCACTTGGTTTTCCTGGCTCTCTGCCCAAGTGCCTCCTATTGTGCTGTGGTTTAACTGTGGGGCGTGGGAACAGGCTGGCTGGGAGCTCTGGCTCAGGTCCACCCTGCTGCGGGGCCGTGCTCTGGCCGCACGGCACGGGTCAGCGAGCAGAGCTGGATGTCACCGTGCAGCCACACTGCTCGTGTCAGCCCAGCCTGTCCATTCACAGCAGCAAAGGCAGGGGAAGAAGAAAGGCAAGATTAGAAAGAACTACAAAGCCTGGGAAAAAAACACCAAGGATGGCTGATGTTCTCAAAAAGACAAGTGGTTCTTTGAAAGGTAAGAAAGACAAGACAGAATCAGAGAATCATTAAGGTTGGAAGAGATCTCTAAGGTCATCAAGTCCAACCACTAACCTAACACTGCCAAGTCACCACTAAACCATGTTCCTCAGCACCACATCTCTGAGTTTTTGAACCCCTCCAGGGATGGTGACTTCACCACTGCCCTGGGCAGCCTGGGCCAATGCTTAACCACTGTTCCAAGGAAGAAATGTTTCCTAATGTCCAAACCTAAACCTCCTCTGGCACAACTTGAGAACATTTCCTCTCCTCCTGGTGCTTGTTCCTTGGAAGAAGAGATCAACCCCCACCTTGCTCCAAGCTCCTTCCAGGGAGTTGTAGAGAGTGGAAAGGTCTCCCCTGACCCTCCTCTTCTCCAGACTAACCAACCCCAACTGCTCCTCACCACACTTGTGCTCTAGACCCTTCCCCAGCTTCCTTGCCCTTCTCTGGACACACTCCAGTGCCTCAATGTCCTTCTGGGAGTGGGGGGCCCAAAACTGAACCCAGGATTCAAGATTTGTAACCACTCCATTATGCAGTCATGGGCACTACAGAAGTGACATCTAGCTCTTTTATTTTCTTCAGAAAATGCATGACAAAGTACTTCCCTTTAAAACAATCAGTGGTGGAGCTGAAGATGATTCCTGCTATTTCCCTCATCCCTAGTAGTTGGTACAAGTAACTCAGCGAACATGCTAGCTTATTTATACTGAAAGTCAAACTCCATTTCTTTGGTGTGGGTCCACAAGCTACCTGAGAAAGGATCAGCTTTTCAGGATCCACACTATCCCTCTTCCATACTTTGCCTTATTTCTTCCTTGAGGCCTCTCACTGAGCATGCTCTCAGCCTTCAAATGGTTAATAAACAGTTCTCTGCATTCCCCATGCTCACTTCCGAGCCCTTCTTTTCCAGCATTAATATTGGACCTTTGTGTTCAGAGCCAAACAACTTCCCAAATGGCATTTAGTGGAGCTTTGCTGTCAAGGTCCTCTCTTGCTATCACACACAGGTTGATCCCAGACTCCTTCCACTTGATGTAGCAATGCAGATGCAATGTCATTAATTAATATTATACTCAAGCTGGATGCAGCTGTGCTGTAAATGCCAAGTTCAGCTCCTACAAATCAGTTTCTCCTCCTCTGCAGCAGGCAATCAGCTTGCTTTGACATCACAGAATTGTGGGATAGATACCAAAAGTCAGATACCAACAGCAGAAAGCACTGGGCACAAGGTCACTTACAGGTTATCTTCATCAGCTCAGGTGCACCTCTCCCCAGGCTGCAGCAGCATGAAAATTCAGCAGAGTACAACTGCATTCTATTTCTCCTTGGTAAAACTCACCTTTTCCTTAGGTGAGGATGGAATAAGATGACTCTTTAGGACAGAATCAGAGCAAGTCATAGCTGTGCAGACTGCTTCTGCAAGCTGGCAGCTTAGGTAAGCAGCAATGCTCAAAACATTACAGACAGATGACCTGATTCATTATGGCAGCAACTGCTCTCCAGAACCACTGCACTGCCCACATCTTGGCTGAGTGGGGAAACTCAGATCCTGTGCTCTCAGGCCTGCAGTGCTGTGCAGATATCCCCAAAAACTTCACTAAGATGTCTGACTCTGGCTGTCCTGTGTGCAGCTGGCCTCCTGACACTGGCCAGGCATGGTGCAAGGTCCTGCATCTGGGTCAGGGCAATCCCAAGCACAGATCTAGGCTGGGCAGTGAGGAAAAGGACTTGGGGTGCTGGTGGATGAGAAGCTCAACATGAGCCACCAGTGTGCACTTGCAGCCCAGAAAGCCAAGCCTAGCCTGGGCTGCATCCAGAGCAGCATGGCCAGCAGGTGGAGGGAGGTGATTCTCCCTCTCTACTCTACTCTGGGGAGACCTCACCTGGAGTACTGCATCCAGTTCTGGAGCTCCCAGGACAAGAAAGATATGGATGTGCTGGAAGGTGTCCAGAGAAGGGTCACAAGGATGATCAGAGGCTGGAGCACTTCTCCTATGAGGACAGGCTGAGAGAGTTGGGATTTGGAGACATTCCAGAGCTTCCTGGACACATTCCCGTGTGACCTCGTCTAGGTGATCCTGCTCTGGCAGAGGGGGGTTGGACTAGATGATCTTTCTAGGTCCCTTCCAACTCCTGACATACTGTGATACTGTGATTCTGTGATTCTATTCAGTCTGGAGAAGATAAGGCTCCCAGGAGAACTTCTTGTGGCCTTCTAGGATCTGCAGGGGCTACAAGAGGGCTGGGGAAGGACTTGTTAGGATGTCAGGTAGTGCTAGGACTAGGGGAATGGATCCAAACTAGAGGAGGGGAGATTTAGATTAGATGTTAGGCAGAAGTTGTTGCCCAGGAGGGTGCTGAGCCACTGTGCCAGGTTGCCCAGAGAGGTGGTGGCAGCCCCAGCCCTGGCAGTGTTGCAGGCCAGGCTGGCTGGGGCTGGGAGCAAGCTGCTCTAGTGCCAGGTGTTGGAACTAGACGATCTTTAAGGTCCCTTCCAACCCTGGTAATTCTGTGATTCTATGACATGAACCAGAGGTTATGCTCTCTGCAGCAATCTGTAGGAGGAGGAGTTTTTCCTCACTACATCATTCACAGTAGTGGAGCTAGAAATCAGTTTAGCTCCCCAAACTGCTTCCATCTGACCTACAACTTGTAACACTCACTACTAATGGCTCCTCATCCACCTTTCAAATTAGGTCTCTTAGTGATGTGCACAGCATGACCTTCAACTCTGACACCAATCAAGTTGAAAGGAAGCGGCGTGTTTATCCACTGGAAGAAGAAAGCTGGAAGTGACCTGGAGGATCCTGCTGCTGTCAAGTGAAACGTAGAAAGCAGCCTTGTCCTAGCCTATCAAAATCAAAAGGAGAATTCCAGCCCATTGCCTCCACAAAGCAGCAACCCAGTTTGTTATTGGCATAGAAAAACAAGGCTTCAGATAATAATCTGGAGGAAAAAATTCCTCTGAAGCAAGGCATGATCTCAAAAACAGTGACTCTGGTTTCAAGGTATTGTCTAGGACAAAAATCTTACCAAACTTCATCTGCATTCATTTTTTTTCACTGAACTAGTTCTTACTTTGTGACATTTTTTCCATGTAGATTTCTTGTGCATTCTTCAGTGCACATATTAACTACTCTTTCACTTGAGCATACAATCAAAAGAACAATCCAGTGGTTAGAGACAATTATTACTAGTGAAGTGCTTGGCCCAGCTCTTCCTTCCAAAGTAATACAAGCTCTCCTGTTAACTTCAAAAAGAGCAGGGTGCCTCTGTATTGAGAATACCAAAAAATCATCCATACTGAACATGGAGCTTTGCTGGTAGAAGGAGAGAGAGGAAGCTGCCTCCAGGGAACACAGCATCCTCCAAACACACCAGTACATAACAACAGTGTGTTGCTGTGATGTTGCAGCCTGGAAGTTTGGCTCTGGAGACAGTGTATGAATATCTGGGGTGTATCAAGAAGAGTGTGGCCAGCAGCTTGAGGGAGGTTCTCCTTCTCCTCTACTCTGCCCTGGGGAGGCCACAGCTGGAGTATTGTGTTCAGCTCTGGGCTCCTCTGTTTAAGAAAGAGAGGGAACTTCTGGAGAGGGACACTAAAATGATTAGAGGACCTGAACACCTCCCTTATGGAGAGAGGCTGAGAGAGCTGGGGCTGCTTAGCCTGGAGAAAAGCAGACTGAGAGGAGAGCTGAGCAACGCTTAGCAATACTTCAGGGGTGGTCAGGAGGATGGGGCCAGGCTTTGTTCTGTGGTGCCCAGGGACAGCACTAGAGGCAATGGGCACAAAGTAGCAGCCAGCAAGTTCCAGCCGAACAGGAGGAAGAACTTCTTTCCTTGGAGGGTGGTGGAGCACTGGCCCAGGCTGCCCAGGGAGGTGCTGGAGTCTCTATCTCTGGAGAGATTCCAAAGCCATCTGGACACATCCTGTGCAAGCTGCTCTAGGTTCTTCTGCTCTGGCAGGGGGGTTGGACTAGATGATGTCCAGAGGTCCCTTCCAGTCCCTAACACTCTGGGATTCTGTATGATCCTACTACAAGTAGAGAAGAAGGTGTAGAATACAAGTTGTGGTTTACTGTGAGAAACATGCACACCTACCTTTGACCCAGGAGGTGCAGTCAAGCCTAGAAACGCATAGACAGCATTGTTCTCTCGGGCCTCAAAGAAGGCTTCGTAGTCCTTCAGCACAGGAGCCAAGGAGGGGAGGTGGAAAGAGAAGACAGAGGCATGAGTGGTCAGAAATAATCACAGCTCCATTTGATGTGTTACCCAAGCCACACCTGCTTCCTGTGGCTGAAAGCAAAATGCAATGTCACCTCACATATCAGCACTAATACTGCATACGCTCTGCTGTCTGAGAAGATGCAGGCTGGGACTTTCCCTCTCTGTCACAACAAGATGCTGCTGGGAGGTGCTTCTGCTTTTCCCAGAGGGACAGCCTCCATAGCAAGGTAGTTGTTGTCATTGGTCTGGCATGGATGTCCCTCCTGAAGAAGACTGAGCCCTTAGGGGACATGGTTTAGTGCTATGGTTGTGACAGGTATGGTTGGACTTGATCTTAGAGGTCTCTTCCAACCTTTGTGATTCTGTGTGATTCTTACCTTGTCATCAGAAGCACCACTGATGGCTCCAGATGTCACTGCTAATTACTCATTAGTAGTGGTGACTGTGCAGTTGTAGACATGAACTCTTAAACCTGCTAAAAGTGAAATTTAATCCATCTGTTCTACGACTTCCCTCCTCTCCCTTTCTTAACTGAAGCAACACTAGCAGCTCCCTCTAGCCTTCCTGGGGAATGCTTTGATGCAGGACTCCTGGCTGAGAAACCCAGGCAAGGCAGCAGAGCTCTAAGAGCAGGCTCAGTCTCAGGCTGAAGGCAGGGAGAGAGCTGCCATTAAGGGCATGCTGTTCCACATGCCTGTCTGCCTGCTAGACCAGACCCAAGGAAAAGTTAATGCTGTGTGAGAACAGCAGCATATTCAGAGCAGGGGCAGCCCTCAGAAGAGGCTGCTGCAGCTGGAACACAAGAAAGTCCAGGGAAGAGAGGATTCAAGCTGCAGTACTGGGGCTGCTTGATAGCAAAAGGGGTGTTTATCTTGCCAGTGCATAGTCCAGCAGGCTGCTCTGGAGCATCTACCAGGAAAGGAATGCCTGGGACTCGGGAGCAGGGCTCATGCCAGCTTGCATGGCATCCAGTTACAGCCTTTCTGCTGTGCATGGGCCAAGAAAAGGCAACTTGCTCCCTCCTCTGCCAGTCCTGCTGCATCAGATGAAACAAACAGGGAAGTTCATGCTTGAGATGGATCAGATAAAGACATGAAGAGGTTCAGGCACTGAGCACAGGATTAACTTTTACCTTCCTGAAAGCAAAACTGTAGTAACAAATTAGCTGAACTTCTAAAGTTCAAAGTGACATCAACCGAAATTCCAGGGATTAAACACATCCATAGCAAGAACTGTTCTGAAGCAGGTCTCGGGGAGACCTTATCCCTCTCTATAGAGTTATAACTACCTGAAAGGAGGCTGAAGTGAGGTGAGTGTTGGTCTCTTCTCCCAAGTGACAAGCAACAGCATGAGAGAATGTGGCCTCAAGTTGTGCCACAGGAGGTTTACGTTGAATATTAGGAAAAATGTCTTCCCTGGAAGAGTGGTTAAGCACTGGCCCAGGCTGCCCAGGGCAGTGGTGGAGTCACCATCCCTGTAGGGATTGAAAAGACAAGCAGATATTGTGCTGAGGGACATGGTTTAGTGGTGACTTGCCAGTGTTTGGTTAACAGTTAGACTGAAAGATCTTAGAGGTCTTCTCCAACCTCAATGATCTCTACTCCTCTCCCCACAACTACTGTATTCTGAACTGTCATGGGATACATTGGAAGCATCTCTGCAAAGCAAGCATTCAGGTCCAGGTGCTCTGAGCTGTTTCCTTCCCTGCCCCACTCTGCTGCAGAGCAGAGCCCTGTGCTGCTGCTTGGCTGCAGCAATGCAGCAGAAATTTGGCAACATTTCACTGATGAAGAACAACTGCACAGTGATCTGCTTGCACCCCAAAAGCTCTGGTACACCAAGGGAGGCAGTTGACAGTGTTGCAACTGGACTTCCTACTGGTACAGAAATACTTGTCTCTCTGTGTTGGTTTGTTTTTAAAGACAGATAACTGCACAACTCTTTGTGACTAGCCTGTCCTCAGCTTTCAGCTGCAGACAACTCTTGATCCCTACATTTGTTGCTCCAAATCAACCTTTTTCCATGTCACAGCCACAGTAAGTAAGTGAGAGCCAAATGGTATATTAGTTCACTGTGGATGCTGTTTCAAGTTCTGCTTTTGTTACAAGCAAGAAAAATTCCTGGAGCATAGACAATAATTTCTTTCAGTAGCCACAGAATCACCTCACCAAGGTTTAGAACTGGCAGGTTCTGACTTACAGGCTTTGCAGGTCAGAATCAGACTGCAGAAGGACTCAGAAACCAAGACAGAGCACCAGAGGAATGCATCCTGGGAGCTCTTTTCAGAAGATAGTGAGTTTAAAAAATAAAATTAATAGTTAATCTAATAATCACTCAAGCATGGCTTGCTGAGTAGAAGTGCTCGAAGGGGAATTACTTTTGATCAAGCATTAAAATAATTGCAAGTAGGAATTGTATTTGCAAGAGGAGTTTTAAGTTGTTCAAGGCTCTGGATGAAGTGGAGCACAACAGCCTGTATTTTGCAGGCAGTACACAAAACCTGATCCCAGGAAGGATCAGAGACCTGGTTGGTGATCATGGCAGACATCCCCTCAGACAAGCACTTCTTTTGGAAGATGGGCAGACTATGGAGTGATTTGGCATCCACAGATATCAGCAAACCCCACATGACCAGAACAGCTCTCTGAACTTGCTACAGAATGCAAGGTTGGTGTAACAGTGCCAGGGTTCTGTGAAACTTCACAATCGTGGAGAATGTGAGAATTAAAACACTCTGCAAACTTTCATGGCCATAAGAGGGGGGGGAAAGAACACAGGGAAAGAAAAATATACACACTGCAAGGTGGTGGTAGGCTTTTTCCCTTTCAGAATCACAGAATCAGAATCACACAAAAGTTGGAAAAGCTCTCTAAGCTCATCAAGTCCAACCATACCTAGCACTACCATGCCACTAAACCATGGCTCTAAGTGCCACATCTAAATGTTTCTTAAACCCCTCCAGGGATGGTGACTCCAACACCTCCCTGGGCAGCCTGGGTCAAGACTTAACAATCCACTAAGCAGCACAATGATCTGAGAAGCTGAAGGTCTAAATTTCAATCTCTCCTCTGGGGTGGAACTGGGATAATCACAAATCAATTATTACTAAAAGCCCAAGAGGAGGGTAAATGTCTAACACCTTTCAAACCCTTCCAAGTGTGCACACTTGAACATACAGCTGGCCAAGGCTTTCCTTGCTGACCACAGAGCTATGGCAGCACCTGAGAGGCCTAGGCTGAGGAGAGATGGAGCTGTGGAGCCATGCCTTACCCCGAGGTAGCGGCTGTCGTTGAAGAGCCGGGGAGGCAGAGGGTTCCCGCTTGCTGGCCGGCTGTCTTCAGGGACGTTCTCTCGCATCCACTTCCGGTTCTCCTCGTTGGCAGCGATATCCTTTTCCTCAAATTCAATTTTGTTGGCTTCCAAGAAACCTAGCACATCTTGTTGCTGCTTTTTGATCTGCCAGAGAAGAGAGGGGGAGAGAAAGCAAACCACTCAGTTCGACCATTTTTTTCTCCTGCCAATTATGCGACTCTAGGATTCAGTGTGGAGAGATGAGGCTGAAAAGGGAAAAGTATCTTCTAAAGAGTCATAGCTGAGCCTTGACTTGGCTCCTAGAGAACTGAGCAGGCTGAAGTCTAAAGACACTGTCCCTATACACATGCAAGTGTTGTGAACCCTAAGGGAGTCCAACCAAAAGTAAAAGTGTGTGTGCAGTCCTCTAGCAGGGGACTGTGCTGTCCAGGCCTTGCAATTCATTTGGGGCAAAGTTGTTTTTCCAGGGGCAGTGAAGTCTGCTGGAGAGGCATTTGAGGTGCAATCTGCTTCACAGAATCATTAAGGTTGGAAGAGACCTCTAAGCTCATCAAGTCCAACCATACCTAGCACTCCCATGCCACTAAACCATGGCCCTAAGTACCATATCTAAATGTTTCTTAAACCCCTCCAGGGATGATGACTCCAGCACCTCCCTGGGCAGCCTGGGACAAGACTTAACAACCCTTTCAGGGAAGGAATTTCTCCTTATATCTAATCTAAACCTCCCCTGGTGCAACTTGAGGCCATTTCCTCTTGTCCTCTCACTGTTAACCCTGGAGAAAAGACCTACTCCCATCTCACTCCAACTGCCTTTTAGGGAGTTGTAGAGAGAGAAGGTCTCCCCTGAGCCTCCTCTTCTCCACACTAACCAACCCCAGTTCCCTCAGCTGCTCCTCATAAGACTTGTGCTCCAGACCCCTCACTAGCCTCCTTGCCCTTCCCTGGACATCTCAATGTCTAGCATCTCAATGTCCTTCTTGTCTCGAGGGGCCCAAAACTGAACACAGTATTGTAGGTGTGGACCCACCAGTGCTTCCTTCATGCCCCAGGAGCATAGGCTGAATGCACCCTTCCCAGAGTCCAGGTTTTTGTCCTATGCACCTCACTGCAAGGAATTCTGGACTTCTCATCAAGTCATCACTATCAGTAATATCCCACAGCAATTTCAGCTCAGCTTTCTTTGAACAAAACCCCTCTTCTACTGTGCTCTGGGTTTTAGTGGCAGCAGATGTGGTTTCAGGAGAGTCACAACCCCACAACCCTATCTCCAGGAGAAGTCTTGAGGGCCTGCTAGATGAGATTGCCCCCCATGGAATCCATCCTCTGTGAACTAACACAGCACCCAAGTGCAAAACAGACTCTGTGCTGCACATACTGCACTGGGGGTTTGTTTGCAGGAAAGGTGTTTTTTCTTACTGTTGTATATGAATTATTGACTTCCTGATACAGAGATGTTCTGCTTGTGCTCTGCTGTCCCTCTGCATGACTTTACCACCATAAAGCAAATTATAACCACGCTCATCCTGGCAAACAATACAAAAGGGGATTTGAAGGGAAATTTGTTCTCTTCAAACAAGGCCTGGTTTTAACCTAATTAGCTGAATGCAACAAAAGCAGTGCTTCATACAGATGTTGCACTGCTTCTAATTCAGGTCAGCCAGCAGCTCCCCAGAGCAGCCTCTCCATATACGGCCAAGGGAATCCAGGCAGCTCCCAGCGAGCAGAGCCGAGGTCAGGGCACAGCCAGCTGACAGCCAAATATGGACCCTGCACCCCTGGCTCCTGGCTGAGGAGCTGAGGGAGGGGGAAACGTTCTGGTGGAGAAGTGCTGCTCTGGGAGGATGTGGTTTGGGGGAGCAAAGAGGAGCCTGCCATGCCTTGGTAGCCTGGATGCATCTGTTGTCTCGTTTTTTAGCAGCTCCTCCAGAGCCATTGCTGCTGGCTGCATCACAATCCACGACAGGGAACCAGTCCAGGTTCAACTAGATCTTGGGTGGGGTGGTTTGCTGTTAAAAAGCCTGGATACATAGTTGTCCCTCTGCATCCAGCTCAGACCCCACTCTCCTAAGGGAGGAAAAACGTGCTCCCAGCTTCAGCGGGACAGCCACTGGCCCAGGGCTGCCAGAGCCAAAATAATTGCTCCTTCCCAAGGCAGCAGAGGAGCTGTGGAACCCGAGCAGCAAGCATCCCTGTCCCCTTAAGCAGGACAACATCGCTGGGCATTAGCTAATTTTCATCATGGCTAACAATAAATAAAAGTAGACAAGTTAATACCACCCTAAGGAAATAATTGATGTTACAGGCTGTATAGAAAAACACTTCTCAGCTGACCCAAATCCACTGCTAAGAAATTTCTTCGCTTGCCTCTAATACCAGAGGTCACGCAGGAGGGAGTAGTCAGGGGAAGTTTTTCTCCATCATGCCATACAGCTCAGAGTAGAAAAAAAACCAGTAAGCACTTCCTACTTCCTTCATGAACTGTCCTGTAGGACTAAAATATGGGAAGGGTCTCTGCAAACTCCTCTGCCCATGGGCATTGTGAGGCAACATACTGACCTGGGAATAAATGAGCATTTTTCTGACCCCAAAGGAGTTGTATTTTAATTAACCATTTCCCACCATTTGTAAATTACAGATCCACCTTGTTTTCACTACTCTCAAGTCCTTAACTTGTCCAAAATCTGCTGCTTAGTGAGAACACACTTTGAGATGTCCCAGAAGCTTTAAGAAAAAACAAACAAACAAACAAGCTTTTACCCAATCTGCAATTAAACTATAAACTCTGCCATGTAAAACAAGAGCTCAAAGTCTGACAGCAACAAGCATTTTGACCTCCTGAGAAGCCTCTTTCTTTTTGAATTCATTTTCAGTACTAGATTGCCTCCTAGCCATACCCACAGCATCTCAGCTTGGCCTCACAGCACAACCCCTTCACAGGAAGGCTCTGCATATCCAGTCCTTTCACACAGCACCCAGCCTGACAGGGCTGGACTATCTCAGCCCTTAAGATGCATCTTCAACATGAAGACAATGCCTATGGCTATTCTCTCTTGCTATGATTTCATATCATGAACATAAATAGAGGCTTTTTTTCTTTTGGACATATGCATGCCAAACACCTTCCTGTATGCTGCTGCATTGCCTGGTTTGCTGTATTTTCACTCAGTTTCTCAGCTTCATGAAGCAAGGATAACCTCTGGGTTGTTTTATCAGCAACAGGTACCACAACCTGATCCCAAGCTCATGACCAAGCACGACCAGCAGGTCCAGGGAAGTTCTCCACCCTCTCTACTCTGCCCTACTGAGAGAACATCTGGAGGTCCTGGGTCCAGTTCTGGGCTCCCCAGTTCAAGAGAGACAAGGAGCTACTGCAGAGAGCCCAGCAGAGGCTAGGAAGATGCTGAGGGCACTGGAGCATGTGTGGCAGGAGGAAAGGCTGAGAGCCCTGGGGCTGCTGAGCCTGGAGCAGAGCAGAGCCAGAGGGGAGCTGCTCCATGCTGAGCAACAGCTCAAGGGTGCAGGGGGCAAGAGGCTGGGGCCACACTCTGCTCAGTGGTGCCCAGGGCCAGGCCAAGGGGCAATGGGCACAAACTGGAACCCAGCAGGTTCCATGTGAGCAGGAGGAGAAAGTTGTTTGGTGTGAGGGTGCAGAGCCCTGGCCCAGGCTGCCCAGAGAGCTTGTGGGGTCTCCTTCTCTGGAGACATTCCAAAGGCACCTGGAGGTGATGCTGGGCAAGCTGCTGTGGGTGAACCTGATGGAGCAGGGGAGTTAGACTGGATGATCCCCAGAGGTTCCTTCCAGCCTCTACCATTCTGTGTGATTCTATGACTGTGGCTCCAAAGAGCAATCACAGCAGGCAACCAACCCTCTCTGCTTCTTTATGAAGAGCTAGCAAAGCTGGACATGTAGTTTTTCTGCTAGAAATAACACCATGTGGCAGGCAAGCATGGCAGTGTGGCCTCTGTGCCACTCTCAGTCTGTCTGTGGTCAAAGGAGGCAATTCTCCAAAGGTCTGTAAAGAAAAGCAAGCAGCTGGTGTTGACACATGAGCATTATTAGCCTGAAACCCTGGGTTTAAGACCAAAGAAAAAAGAAACAAAACAAGTTGGAAGATTAAGAGGCCGTGTTTTCCTCCTGGCTCCTCAGACAAGTCCTCTGGCCATGGTGACAAGTGCATTCCATGCTCCAGAGAATCATGGCACCAAGCACTGGGCAGAGCAGACTCCAAGCTGTCAGAGTGCTTTATTTTATGGGATTTTATTTAGACAACTTCTATTCATCTCAGGCACTGGAATATCAGGAGAAATGCCTAAAATAGAGCAAGAAATGCCTGCTGCTGCCTCAGGCTGTTTTGTCTTACTGGAAAGGGCATATGCTCTGTCCTCAGGACAAGAGCCTGGAAGATGGTTCCTGCTGCCCATGTTTGGGAAGGAGCAAGTGTGGAGCCTTTCTTCAGGATGTGCTTCCCAAAAAAAACCTCACCCAGTTGCCTAACAGAGGCTGGCCAGTGCCTTGCCAGATACTGCACCTCAGCCCACACAAACAACTGTCATCTCCAAAGCTATTTTGGCCTATTAAGCTGCAGCTAACTGCAATTTGCAAATACAAAAACCCTTGTTTATACTGAGTGTTCCTCATACATTCCTCAGAACAGAGGTTGCCAGTGGAGAGCTGAAATGAGCACAGGACCCAGGGAAACAAGAGAAACGTCGCTGAGGGAGGGTCCTGGGGCTGGGGAATCAGTGCTGGAGAGGCAGGAGGACTCATGGATAGACAGAAGAGCACAACAGATAAATCACACACAGGGATGGGGAGACAACTGCAAGGAAGCAAAGAGGCTGAATTTTGTCAGGCTTGGTGCTGTGACTGCTTCCCAGGGGAGCCTGTTCCAGTGCTCCACCACCCTCTGGGGGAAGAACCTTTTCCTAATAGCTAACCTAACCCTCCCCTGGCTCAGCTTCATGCCATTCCCTCAGCTCCTATCTCTGGTCACCAGAGAGAAGAGATCAGCTCCTGCCCCTCTGCTTCTCCTCGTCAGGAAGCTGTGGAGCACAGTGAGGTCTCCTCTCAGTCTCCTCTTCTCGAGGCTGAACACACCAAGTGACTTCAGCCATTCCTCACACAGCTTCCCCTTCAGACTCTTCCCCATTTTTGTGTCCTCCTTCTGACACTCTTCAGTAGCTTTATATCCTTTTTATACTGTGGTACCCAGAACTGCACCCAGTGCTCAACGTGAGGCCACACCAGCAGAGCAGAATCACAGAATCACAGAACATTCATGGCTGGAAATGACCTCTCAGATCACCAAGTCCAACAAAAAAACAAACAAACAAACAAACAAAAAACCCAAACANTTCTGTCTTATTTGGTACACACAGGCATACACAGACAGAAGAATAGCCTAGTTTGCACTGCTGGCAAAGAAGAAGTTTGGGGGTTTGTGTGTGTCTCATTATTTTTTCAGTTTATAAATAAATTCCTTGTTGTACAAGACATGTGTTTTGGAAATCTATTTATGGACCACTGGAACCCAAAGGAAGTTTACAGTTTGAGTGCTGCTGTTTTGATCACACCACAAACTTCCTCAGCGACTCCACTGCTGCAGCTCTGCTGTGCTGGGAGTCAGCTCAGGGTGCTCTCCACCAGTTCTGTGGCTCCTGTGCCCTGACCTGGAGGGGTTTAAGAAACATTTAGATGTGGTACTTAGGGCCATGGTTTAGTGGCACGGTAGTGATAGGTATGGTTGGACTTGATGAGCTTAGAGGTCTCTTCCAACCTTAATAATTCTGTGATCCTGTGACCTCCATGTAGGGGGGAAAAAAAACCAACACAGTTGGTTTTTTTTATTCCCCAAAGAAGTGATTAAACAGCTTATACATTGTTGTGAGGATTTAAAGGAACTTTAAAGAGATTGCCTATTCAGTTTCCAGCCATGGTTGTGGTTCCCAGCCATCACTTGACAGCATCCAGATCTTGCTGACCACATAGCCTGAGCTGCCTCTCCTGACCTCAGAGCCAAGAGCCAGCAGCAGGACAGCAGAGAAGCAACACCCTGTAGTGCATCTTGCACACCCCTCCGTTTAGTTTAAATGGCTGGAGAGCTGCAGGAGAGGAACCTCATGATGTTGAACAAGGGCTAGTGTAGAGTTCTGCATCTGAGGAGGAAGAACCCCATGGACCAGGAGGGGTTAGGGGCTGGCATGCTGGCAAGAAGCTCTGCAGAGAAGACCTAGGAGCGCTAGTGGGTACCACTGCAAAGAGTCTGACACTATCCACTTCCTCCACCTTTTAGATACTGCTAAGCATCGAAAAGATCCCCTTTCAGTCTGCTCTTCTCCAGGCTAAAGAGCCTAAGAGCTGCTAATACAAAAGCTAATACTTGCAAATTAGCTGCAAAACACAGATAATTTTGCTTCCCATTGCAACATAATTTGTAGGAGTTCAAAAGCAGCTCAGCTATGTATTTAAATGTCATGCATTTCCGACAGCTCCCCTAAGCTTGTTCTCCAACTGCAGGACACCACATCAGGACTCTCTTCTGAGACAAAACACCTCTGAGCTGGCTTGGTCCTGGTCTCCACCAGAGTTTTCTCTGGTTTTATGCAATATTCAAGGAGTCAGTTTTTTGTATAAAGTGATTTTGCTGATTTTATTTGTATGAACAACTCAGATTTCCCTTCCCCCCTCCCATATTAGCTTTAAAAATCCCAAGGTGCCAGTTCTGGTGGTGCTGGTGGCCCCTACTCACTGTAAATGCAGGCAAAGGGTGGGAAACTTGCAGGCACCTAGAGCAATGACCTGCTTGACCAGAGCTTTGCAGGCTGTCTCTAAGATGTCTCACAGCGATTCGTGTCTTGCTCTTACTTCTCTCTGCCTGGTAGAACATCTCCCTATTTTTAGGTCTGGGAAGTTACTACTGCAGAACCCAAATCAATCCTTTGTTCTGGCTATTTTAAGCTGAGCATTACATGTAGTAATGTCATCATTCTCTCTTTCTCAGTGCTTGGTTTCTGGTCTGTAGGAAAAGAGATTGAGGACAAAACCACCATGAACTTATGTGACCTAAGTCAAACCCAGGAGGCTACAAATGCTCCCACTGCACTCCGCTGCTTCGCAGAAATCAGGCAGTGTCCAGATGGGCTCCAGATGTACTTACTCTCTCCCTCCAGGGCCCTTTGGGAAAGCCTATAGCATATCAACACGTATCCTGCATAGCTGCTACAGAATCCTCTCTTGATGTGGTTTGCCTCCGACAGCTTAAAAGTGGTTTATTTGGACATGGTTCTCACCACCAGGCACCCACTGACCCCGAGCTGCACCAGCACCACATGCCAGCCTGAGATCCAGGGCAGAAGGGAACAGGCTCCAGATCACCACAAGAACAGCACCCAGCTTCCCTCTTCTGGTTCTGGAAAAGCAGGAAAAAGTTCTAGGGTGAAAAGATGCAAAAGGACCAGCACTCAAGAGTAAGGCTGGGGAAAAAAAACATGCTACTGAAAGGTTTTTGCAACCTAACCTGGAGGTTGCATCCCATCTGGAATACTTGCCACAAGGCATTACCCAGGCATAAGGTACCACACCACAGATCAGCTTTTGCAGCACAAATGAAGAATAGAGCTAGAACAAAGAACAAAGCCTATGCTTCCCAAAGCAAGACCACAACTTGCTCCAGAAACTGTGGAACAAAGTTACATAAATGGAAAAGCTGACTCATGAGAACAAAAAGAAAAGCTGCTCTTATGGATTATAATGCCATTGTAAGTGCACTCATTCAATCACCCAAAGCTAAGAATTTGCTAAATCCCACACCAACAAAACCCAAGTCAGAAGAACTCTGTGCATTCAACAAAGTTTTCCCCACCAGAAGAACCAAACATGATAGCTAATTTCACCTCCACATCCTGAAGTCCTGGGGATCCAGGTTCTCCACAGAGCCCAAGGGCCTATGGACCCAACTCCCACTCACTTTTGTTTACTGTTTGACACAGACTGCAAAGAAAATGAGATCCCCAGTGGGAGTTTGGCTTTTCCTTAGCCTGCTTTGAGATGTTCAGGCCTGACTCCTCTCTTTGGTACAGCCCAGGGAGGCAGCCTGCTGGGCAGGTCCCTAACTCACTGACTGGCTACTGAAGTTCCAGGAATTAGTTAAGAAAAAATAAGAACTCTTTTCTCTCTTGCTCCAAAGGAAAGAATAAAGTCATATACTCATCATTTGGAAGATACTAACTTAAAGAACTAATCTCAACCTACCTCTGTTCAGAAGCACAGGAGAAAGCTAACTACAGGAGCTCACACACTCACTCATGCTCTGAAACAGCACTGAGAGTTCACAGAATCACAGAATCATTAAGGTTGGAAGAGACCTCTAAGCTCATCAAGTCCAACCATCCCTAGCACTCCCATATCACTAAACAATGGCACTAAGTAGAGCACCTAAATGTTTCTTAAACCCCTCCAGGGATGGTGACTCCACCACCTCCCTGGGCAGCCTGGGCCAAGGCTTAACAACCCTGAATTCACATCACTCACTGTTCCATTAGTCTCACTGTTACTAACAGGCTGCTCAGCTCCCTGCTCATCTTGGTCAGTGCTCAGCACCCTGCTGAATGATGCCTTTGCACTAGGCACCTAGATAGCTGCACTGTGCATATAGAATCTTGAAGGTTGGAAAAGATCACCAAGTCCAACTATTAACCTAACAAGGCTGGGGCAGGACTTGGGAATGCTGCTGGTTTGGTGTCAGACATGCAACACAACCAATTCTACTGAAGCTCTGCTACAGCCAAATTCTAACGAGGAAGATACTAAACAGCCATAAATAGGTCAGAACTCACTTACTGCATCACATCGAATGTCTTTTCAGCTACTTTTCTCCAGCAGTGGCCAAAAGCAGATTCCTTTACCCATTAGTCAAGTAGGAGGACAAGTCACATTCCAGCTTCTGGCAAACAGCAGCAGTGCTGCCTAATGAAGCCTTGATTACTTTTTAATGTGTTTTAAGCTTACTTTCTATGGAGGCACCTAAAGGATCAATGTATTATCACAGCTTAAGTCAAATTCTACTCTCACAACTAACATCCAAGAACTAGGGTACGGCGGGGGGGGGAATCCATTCATCCTGCTATACCTGCTTGTCAAAGGACTACTGTGGTGCTACTGGGTTTCTAACACAGGATCTTAGAGGTCTCCTGCAATCTTAGTGATTCTGTGAAGGCAATGCATAAAAGTATCAGTATAAACTTCCAGTTTGTTCCAGTAGATCAAAATGGTTCTCTGCCATCTGAAAACACATCTCTTTTCCTCCTGAAGCCACCAAATTCAGAAGTAAAGCTCTCTCTTTTGGTTGCAAAGAGAAGGAGAGTGACACTGTGCATTCTCCTTTAACTCTCCTCCATACTGGCTGCTCCCCAGTGCTCTTTTCCAGTCACTCATTCAGTATTTCCTGGCCTGCCAAGGCTCATGTACCACATTGGCAGCATCCTCCTTGTTTTGCCCCAAAGTTCAGCTCAGCTACAGCTCATCAGCACACAAAACTGCAGCTGTTTGGATGGCTGTTCAGGTCAGATGCAACAGGCATCTGTGTCTGTGTTTGAACTCCTCCAGGGATGTATTTGAACACCCCACCACTGCCCTGGGCAGCCTGAGCCAACGCCTAACCACTCTTCCAGGGAAGAAATTTTCCTTAAAACCCAATCTAAACCTCCCCTGGTGCAACTTGAGGCCATTTTCTCTTGTCCTACAGCTTGTTACTTCAGAGAAGAAACAAACCCCCACCTGGCTCCAACCTCCTTCCAGGGAGTTGGAGAGAGTGAGAAGGTCTCCCCTGAGCCTCCTCTTCTCCAGACTAACCAACCCCAGTTCCCTCAGCTGCTCCTCACAACACTTGTGCTCTAGACTCTTCATCAGCTTCATTGCCCTGATCCCTTCTGTATACCAAGAGATTTACTTTTAGCTTGTTTGGAGATTTTATTTTAAGTTATGTGATGCATGTCAGCACTGCCCAACAGGATTATGTCTGGATTTCAAAACCAAAACAATCCTCCACACAGCCAAAACTTCCAATTTCAGGAATTTTAATGCAAGATTTTAACATTTAAAATCTCTTTCAATCACTAGCCAAAAAACCAGACACATCTGTTGATGGGATGGCAGCAAGCCTCTCACACACTGCTATTTCCATGTACATGCAACACAAGTTCCCCAGCAGCTGGGCAAGGGAGGAGTTAAATCCCAGCACAAAGGGGCTGGAGCGCCTCTACTAATAGAGCTACCAAACCTTGACCCCCTGCATGGTTTTTGCAGACAACTTGAGAGCCTGAACACAGAAAAACAGTGAATGTAAACTAAGCTTTGAACTGTTAAACAGTAGGAGAGGTGTTTCAGCTCTGGAGGTGTCAGACTTGCAGGTGCCCTCTCTCAAAAGGATGGATTTGTGCTTGTTTTAGAGTAGGAGGAAGGATGCTTGGCTACAGCTTAACTCTCTGCTCACGCTGGGGCCCTGGGAGGAGTGACAGTAGCACAACACTCCCCTCCCTTCACGTGGTTTCTGCAAACAGCCCCACCAGGAGCCCTGTTTAATCAAGGATGAACTTTGTACTTGAGGCAGCCTCATTCCTCTAGGCACTGGCTGGCAACAGCTTGAAACTCAGATGCCCAGACCCCTTAGGCATCTAAAGCCTCCTCAGGGGCTCTGTCCAGGCTGCTCCCAGCTCTCACCTTCTCCAGCACAGGGTTCATGAATGGTTATGAGGGACCATCACAGAATCATTATGGTTAGAAAAGACTTCCAAGATCATCTAGTTCAACCAGCCACTCAACACGCTCATGCTCACCACTAAACCATGTCCCTCAGCACCACATCTACATGTTTTTTGAACATTTCCATGGACAGGGATTCCACCACTGCCCTGGGCAGCCTGGGCAAGGGCTTGACAGCCCTTTCCAGGAAGAAATTGTTGCCAATGTCCAACCTAAACCTCCTCTTACACAACTTCAAGTTGTTTCCTCTCATCCTGTCACTTGTTACCTGGGAGAAGAAACCAATCCCCATCTCACTCCAACCTCCTTCCAGGGAGTTGAGAGAATGCTAAGGTATCCCCGGAGCCTTCTTTTCTCCAGCCTAACCAACCCCAGTTCCCTCACAACACTCTAGACCCTTCACCAGCTTCACTGCCCTTCTCTGGACACACTCCAGCATCTCAATGTCCTTCTTGGAGTGATGGGCCCAAACCTGACTCCAGGATTCACTGGGGAAGCACAGCCTGTCGCTGGGACTGTATACATTCAACTTCTATATAGCAAGGTTATGAAAAGAGATCCCCTTGAATTCTGAAGGCTTGTCTCTGAACATGCATTCAGCCCTTCTTGCTCCAGTGTATACCTTGGTGTGGCTACGTGAGATCTGAGCCAGAAAAATCCTTCCAATCGCACAGCAGTGTTATTTTGGAGGGGGCTGGACACAGGGATACTCGTGCCACCACAAAGAAAAGCACAGGGCAGGGAAGGCAACACAGCAGAGGTTGCAGGACTGCCTCTCCCAGCAGCTATACCAACTGGAAGCATATATCAAACCACAGCCTCCAGCCATTCCTGTTGCAGGCCTTGGCTTCTTTCAGTAACAGGAAGGATTTGTAAGTGCAAATATTCACCTATCAGGTTGTTTTCTAGTTGCTTTTTTGACTACACTACTGAAACTAGCCAAAAGAAATGTATCTTGCAAAAACTGAAGCTTCCAGACCTAAGCCTCCCCTTATCTTGCTTTAGATGAGGATGCAGAGAAATGCTGAGGTGTTGCAAAGTCCTAGCTTTAACCATGTGCACTGACACCATCCACACACCATCACAGCACCCAGAACTGTCAGAATCAAAAGGAAAACACCACCATTCCCACAAAAAATAAATTGACCCTTGGCAATTTTCCTCAGTCAATTCTGTGGCATTTGACTTTCATAAGCCTGAAAACTGCTTGGCTGCTCCAAAACCAACAGAGAAAGAGTTTCCTGCTGTGGGAATACAGGCTCCATTATCTCAGTTATCCGTTAACAAAGCATAAGCAGCAGCAGAATGTGAACTCCTCAATTATTAGGCACAGTTGTCTTCTGCAGCAGACTTGGAGCTTGGCAGGCTGCATTTCCCTGGAAGTCTAGTCACAGCATCCAAACTCTGTGCAGGCTTAAATAATAACAATCCAACTCCTCCCCCAAAACACAGGATAAAACTAACACAACTCCTGAACATCACAAACATCAGACTGATTTTTATAACCCACAAGCTCCCTTCTGCTCCTGTGCCAGCTAGCATCTGCATACCACCAGCAGAAACTCAGACAAATACACACTGCATTTTGGTTTTTAAAAGATTAAGTCCCCCAGCTGTTTATCTGCTATAGGATGGAGTCCTCCAGGCCTGGGCAAGCAGCCAAAATAGCTTCATTCCCCTGACATTCTTCATTCTCAGCCTAATGCCTGAGGGCTGAGGGCTATCCTAACACCTTCCAACTGCTCATTTGGATCCCACCTCACTCTATGTAAGACATGACTTGGTCTGTCCAGTTGCTCCTCAGTTTATGCAGGTGGAAATTCCCAGAAAGAACATTCCCTGAGACACCTTGGAGCTTTTCACAACTCAAACCTCAGTCATCAGCAGGTAAAACAAAGGCTCTCACAGCTACCTCTTGGGGTATTTCAGTGTGATGAAAGAAAAGAGAAATTTAGAGGAAGATTGCTCCAGTACAAAGGTTTCAGGTACTCAGCCACCAGAATTATGAGACTTGCTTATCTATATGACAGGGTGGAAGGGAATTTCCAGTTCTTAATCAGGATTATCAGGTCACTAATGAGTAAGTTTGCAAACCTGCCTCTTTTTTGTCATTTTATTTCTACTTATATATATATTGTATTTCCTGCCTGGAGGGGGGAATCCTACATCTATTATCCATAAATCAGCTTGTCCTGAACCTCATTGCTATTCATGTCCAGTGAAAATGTTTTGGGATATATTTTTAATTCATTCCCAGAGTTACCCTGCTCCTCTCCTGTTCTGCCAGTTGCTCTGCAGCTGCTGCTCTGGCTGAGGATGTTTTCAACATGTGCCCAGGAACAATCTTGGATAAGCAGCACTGAGCATTTCCTAAGGAGTAAATCTTGTCCTGCTGTAGTCCATGGCAAAACTCCCAGAGATACAAGCACAGTCAAAGGTTGATCTCATGATGTGCTGCTCACTCCTGTAAGCTCACATCTCCTTGTCTGCCCAAAAGCCCAGGAAAATGGAGAGACATTTCAGCTTTGATCCATGGAAACCCTTCTCCAGTCACACCCAAACCCAATACCCAACCCAAACCCCAGGTGGAGAGAGAGGCTATCACCTGGTACAGCTTGCTTCATGCTGACTCTCCCACTTACCAACACCCCAAGCCTGGAACCCATGATGCATTTCATTATATGTAAAACAGAAGATCTAATGGCAAGTCTTCCCTGGGCAAAGTCTTTCTTAGTGTCCAGACCTTGAGATTTTGGTATTTCTCTCTCCACAGAAGGTTTAAAGCATGCCAACAGCTAACACATAACAAATAGCTTCACACAACATTTCTTACAGCCTTGCTCTCAGCTCCTGAACTGAACTGCAGTTGTTCAGAAGGAAACCAAGAGAATTATTCTTAACTTCTGCTTTTGTTTTTCCCTCTCTGGTTTCTAAGATACAAGGGACAAATACAGTCAAAAGATCCTCTCCTATCTACAGTCTCTCACAGCATCTCAGAGTTTGAAAAGTGGAAAGAGGTAAGATTTCAGTCACATTGGCATGTCTGAATACAAAATGGATACAGAATGTGGTTAGAATTTAGAGGAAATTTCTGGTTACACCTCAGTGTCCAGAGGCTTCTAATACTGCTGATTACAGGCCTTTGTAATAACCACCAAATGAAAGACAAAACAACCACACACACACACATTATTTTCCATCAAACATTTTACCTGGTCAAAATGTTCTTCTTAATTGTTTAAATTCAAACTGTTAACATGATTTTGGGAGGAGAGTCAATTTCATCCAAGAACAGAAGAACAGCTTTATTGGGTTAGATCCAATATCTGTCTCTCTCAGTATCCTGTCTCCACTGGCCACAGGACACGAGGGAAGAGCATGCCAAGAGACTGAGCACCGAGGGCTACAACACATTATACCTTCCTAGACCTTAATAATCCTCAGTTTTGAGTCAGAGGTGTATTAATTATGTTTAATAGCCTCTAGTAGCCTTTCCCTCCTTAATTTGCCCCCCTGCTTCCTGAGCCCATGCAATTTTTGCCATACACAATATTCTCTGGCACTGAGTTTCACCATTAAAATTCATGTTGACAAACAAAGCACTTCATTTACTCTGAACCTGCCACCTGCTAGGCTCACTTGCTCCCCTCTAGTTGTTGTATGAGGAGAAGGTAGGAATAATCACTTCCTATTTGCTCTCCCATGCCTGAAATGATTTTATTGCTTCTCATACTTTTCCAGCTCGCTCTTTCTCAGCTGCACAATCCTACCTTATTTGGTAGGACAAGGGACAATGGGGACAAATCAGGAGGAATAGGAACCCAGGAGGTTCCATCTGAATAGAAGGAAAAAATTCTTTACTGTGAGGGTGCAGAGCCCTGGCCTAGGCTGACCAGAGAGGTTATGGAGTCTCCTTCTCTGAGAAATTCCAATCCCACCTGGAGGTGATCCCAGGCAACCTGCTGTGGGTGACCCTGCTGGATGATTCCCAGAGGTGCCTTCCAACCCCTACCATGCTGGGATTCTGTAATGTCACTTCATCAACAGCTTGGTCGTCTCACTCTCTCCAGACTGCTTAGGGTACACCACAGATCTCTGTACTATCTCCTTTTATCTTTGGCACATTACAAAAGCTACCTATAGGTTCCAAAGTCTTGATTCTTCTCTGGTTTATTTAACTGTTGTGGAATCAATTATATAAGCCAAAAAGAAAGAAAAAAAATCTCAGAATCACAGAATCACAAAGGTTGGCAGAGCCCTCTAAGCTCATCAAGTCCAACCATACCTAGCACTACCATACCACTAAACCATGGCCCTAAGCAGAGCTTCTAAATGTTTCTTAAATGCCTTCCTATCCTACAACACATTAGTTTCTTTATGAAAAAAAGATTTTTAGCCTGTCCAAAGCTTGTCCAGGATTCAATATTAAGGGATCCCCCTTATTTGTATGCTCAGTGGCTGCTCCAGGTCCTCACTCAGCTGCAAGGCATAGCTTTCTTCTCTGACAGTGTATCGATTCTTCCCCTGCTCTGCCTCTGTCCATGTGTCCTCTGGGAAAGAGTCTACCAAAGACTAACATCAGTTAGCCCAGCACAGGAAAATAGTTCACAGCTTCCAGATTTCCCCAAGACCCTTTTGTTTCAACCACTGCTGCCTTTGGCTCCTTTCTTCACTCTGATACCACAGCAACTCTAACAACAGGAGACTCGACAGGTAATAGTTAACATTTCATGCTCCAACACCTTCAAATTTCAAGCAAGGCAATGCTCCTGCCTAGAAAAAGAGCCCAAACAAAATTAAACTTCAGCTCATTGAAGAGATCTACTTCTCACACAGGAAGCTAAGCCCAACAGGAAGAAGCTGTAAGTCAGGATGTAAAGACTACTTCAGTTGTATTCAGCCAACATTAACTTCAGGCCATGCAGAGTTTGATGTTAATCCTTCCCATTTTCTTCTGGTGGCTTAAACCTCAGCCTCACTTTACTACCATCTGAATTTCAGCACACAGGCCTTAATGTGCTGGAGGTGCTGTCCTGGGAAGGTTTTGCTCCTAGATGGAGGCTTTCTTCTGGGGCAAACAGTACACAGGCATTAAAGTTAAAAATCTTTCAGGCTTGATTAAATATCTGACCAACAAAAGTACTTTAAATTTAATCACAGACTGAAGGTCTCCCCTGAAGAAGTCTGGGGTTAAACAAATGTGGTTTAACAGTGTATTTTCATGTTTGAGAAGAAACATTCTTGAATAGCATAATATCAATATAAGTTGCAGATGTGATTCAGGTTTCCAGATCACTGATTTGTGTCAGTAACTAAGATCAGTGGTTCCAGAGCTGCAGCTCAAGGGCTGAGGAGCACAGGGAGCAACTACATAAGGTAGAGCTCATCTCTCTCTGGCTACGACAAGAATGCATCTTTAGCTCTTCTTTTTATCACACAGTGGAATATTTTAGTACTGCTTTGAGCTTGAACAGCTGAAATCTATCAATGTTTGTTTAGTTCCATTTGTTTCCTCTCCCCACAACTCCTCCTCTTCTAGGAGGACTAAGAATAACCATGCAGATCTGGATCCTTTATTTTGGCATCCTCTACTCATTACACACATGCCAAGTCACCAACTTCTCTAGGAACTACCCGAGTGTAATTTTAATGCTTTAGGACAAGAAAAGTTCCTCACTCAACTTCACAAATCTTTAGTAAAAAAGCACAAATGCTTAGCACTGGCCTAACATCATATGGATCCTATCTTGAGGAGTGCTGCAGTTCAGGGCTCAAGTAAAGCCAGTGCAAGCTGACAGCATTCAGCTTCTTCCCAAAGTTAGCCTTTTCTCCCCAAGAAGTGCATGAGAAAGACAAACCTCATCCACCATCTCAAAATAAATACTGTCATTCCTCAATATACAATCTGCATATATGCTCAGCAAAAAGCTTTTCCCAGTCTTAACTGGGGAGTACTTGGTGCTGCTATGGCTGCACCTCATGTCCTGGGGTCACTTTGGGGCCCATCACTCCAAGGAGGACACTGAGGTGCTGGAGTGTGTCCAGAGAAGGGCAAGGAGGCTAGGGAGGGCTCTGGAGCACAAGTGTGCTGAGGAGCAGCTGAGGGCACTGGGCTTGGTTAGTCTGGAGAGGAGGAGGCTCAGGGGAGACCTTCTCACTCTACAACTCCCTGAAGGGAGGCTGGAGCCAGGTGGGGATTGGTCTCTTCTCTGAAGGAACAAGTGACAGGATGAAAGGAAATGGCCTCAAGTTGTGCCAGGGAAGGTTTAGATTGCATATTAGGAAAAAATTCTTCCCTAGAAGAGTAAGTAGGCATTGGCCCAGGCTGCCCAGGGCAGTGGTGGAGTCACCATCCCTGGAGGTGTTCAAAAACATGGAGATGTGGTGCTGAGGAACATAGTTTAGTGGTGACTTGGCAATGTTAGGTTAATGGTTGGACTCAGTGATCTTAGATGTCTTCTCCAACCTTAATGATTCTATGCTTCTATCTTTCTCATGCTGTCAGAAAACTGTTTTTGTTCAGGCACAGTAAAATTTTTTTATTTGGATATATTAAAACTATTGCAACAACTGCAGTCAATTTAATCTCCAACTCTATTAAAAATGTGAATGTATATTTGAAGAAAAAATTTTTACTTATCTAGAGTTTGGAACAATGACTTTAAATAAACCACCTTGGGAAGCAGATGGAACACATCCATGTTAACTGCCTCACCAGAGTCACATAACATATTTTGTCTTTCACCCCGAGAGCTCTAATTCAGAACAATTCATACTGTTTTACTGAGAGAAATTAAGTTCGGCTAACATTGGGTATCCAAAAAAGTACTTCATGTAGATTATGTTTACACAAGAGATAAGTTTAATACTCAATATCAAGCTTAATAAGTCAGTTTTCACTTACAGTAAACAAACTGCATGAGCTAAGTATCACAAAAAAAAACCCATATACACTTGTGAGATCGGTTTTAAAACTACAGATCAGCTTCTTTTCCCCTAATAAGTGGATTTACCTCAACTTGCATCACATTCCAAGACTATTTATAAAAGATTCCTGCCAGTGTTTTCTTCTCACATTAACTGCACTGATCAGAAAGAATGTCTGCAGCAGCTCCAGAACTTTGCTGCCACTGCTTGGGGTTTCTGGAATGACAAGTGTGACCACACACATCCAGGCTGTGACAACGTGTCCACACCCTTGCAGGCAACTGCAGAATAAGGCACACTTACTGTACATGCTGATAAGACTCTGGCTCCAGAGAGCCACTCAGCCACATTGGCCAAGGCTCAGCACAGAGCCACCTCCTGCTAGGGCCCTGCACACTTGAGGTGGGCACGCAGCAAAGCACCAGCCCCTCAGAACCTCAAAGCAGCCCAAAAGCACAGAAATGGAAAGCACAGAGACTTTACTTCTTTCATCTCAGGATGGCAATATTGGCATTTATTGCCACAGGCAGAGTGTCAAGGGTTAGGGCTGGGCTGGCCACTCAATGAGTGGCACATGCTCTCTATTAACCTCTCTGCCTTCCCAAAGAGGAAGAGAAAAAGAATAAGAGAGAGGGACTTTTGGACTGGAAAAACCTCCTAAAAGTACTTTAATAAAAAAGAAATATATACAAATATATGCAAAACCAATTGATGATGGCAATTCCATCACCATCACTACTGATGTTGTGGCAGGTACTAAGGAAGTCCCAGACTGGACTCAGAAGCAGACAGGAACCAGACTCTGGAGCTGGATTCTGGAACTGGACTCAGAAACACATGTAAGGCAGAATGGACAGAGTCCTCCCAAGATACTGGCCACTGAAGAAGAGTTTGACCCTTGTGATCCCTAAGCTTTAGACTGAATACAACATACATGGAATATATGTCAGTTTAGGGTCACCTCTCCTTGTGCTCTCCTCCCCACAGGTGTGGTCTTTTACCCTACACCCCAACATGGGACACAAGACTTTGAAGTGACCTTGGTCTGAGAAAAGACTGAGCTGAAAAGTCAAATCACTGAACAGAATTTGTTCTAACTCAAACCAGGACACAGAGGAAAAAGGCCCTAGAGGGATTTAAATGCAAAACATACAATTTTATGTACAGTCTCCATCTCTCATCTTCCTGGGATTGCTTCAGACGGATGAAGCAGCTCCACCAGCCCTCCCAAAACCCTGAGCTGTTAAAACAGAACCAAGTGGCTAATGGCTACCCACAACTCTGCTCAGTTCCAGGTGCTCTCCACCAAAGCTCTTCTGCCTCAACTGCAACCCACAACACTCTAGAAAGTGTTTGTCCCAGGCTATGTATCCCCAGCGGCACAGGAAAATGCCTTACTGGGTTATGTGGGGGAACAGAACAGACTAATTGCAAGCAAATGTTTGCTCTCCAGACCACAGGCCACTTTCCTCTTCATTTCCTGGAGGGTGGGAAGAAGACCTAGAGCCTTTCCCAAGCAAGAAAACAATTCAGCAAACCCAAAGAACCCCCCCCACACACACACACACAGCCCTAACTTCACAAAGGAAAAATAATAAACTCCCATTTCCCTTCCTCTCTAAAACCATCCCTAAACAGTGGCAAGACTGATGTGTAGCATGGGACACTGACATCAATTCTGGAGATCATCTCTTGTTTTTTGCCATGTCTGCAAGCACAGTAGGAGGTGAGGAAGGAAACCACCCACATGGCCATCAAAACAAGCGAGGGGGGGAGGGCCTGGAGAAACGGAAGGATGGGCTGCAGACCGCAAACATAAAGTGCCCGACTCTGAGGAGTGGTCTGGACATCGGCAGTTTGATGCAGCAGTTTCCACAGCAGTGTCAGCAGCATGTAGGAGAGCTCTGCCCACCACCTCCAGCACTGGCACTTCACTTCCACAGCCTCCAGGTTTCATCCAAACCCCTGCAGCTTACAAGGGGACAGCAGATGAACGAACACAACTCTCTCAGACAAAGTCTGTCGTCAGACCAGTACAGTTGTTGGCAACAAATGCACACTTACAAGACCAAGAAGAATTTAAACAGGTGGCTCCTTTCCACACAGGATCAATAAAACTGGTACTCCAACTGCCTTCAGGAAAAGACACACAAGCGCTTCTGGTGCTGCAGGAAAGGTGGAGCAATCTCTTAGCCAAAAACCAACCAAATACCTAAACACTAACACAGAAAATCACAGGCTGGGTTTGTGCAATTCAGCCTCTTCCCTCTTTGTATCGTTTTTCTTCTAGGAGCAAGAGCCCTAATTACACTTTGGCCTCTTCTCCTTTCATCTCTTGAAGGATTTGAATAGAAGTTTAGAGTCAAACCACTCTCACAGCTTGCACAGTGCCTGCTTGAGCCAACAGTTGGGTGCTTCTGAATGCAGCATTTGTGTCTGTCATTTTATGTTCGTAGCCTCCAGCACTGTCTCATACCAAGTAACACTGTTCACTTCAACTGTACACCATACAGAAAGACTCCTGGACAGAAGCTTCACAGGCACACTCCCACGTTTGGTGTCTACACCTCACCTTCATAATTACAATCCCCTGTAGAGTCCTTGCCCCAGCCCACAACTCACCAGCACAACATTCTCTCAGAGAAAGATGAAAGAGCAACTTTCCATACAAGACTTCCAAATACAGCAGGAAACTGGTGCTGTAATGATTACATTATGATTTCTGGAGTAACATTCAAATAGGAAACCAAACCAAGAGTGCAAGCATCGTATTTTGGCTGAGTCCTTAATGATAGACTTCCAGTATATTCAGTTATCTCAGCTTACATGAAGCATGGTGACAAACCACCCCAAACCAAAGTCACCTTTACCTTTACCATACAGAGCATAAACCTTGTGACCGAGTACAAACACACAGGACTTCGTAGCAAATGAAACACACGAAAGATAACACTGAGCACCAGCTCCTCAGGCTGCCAAACCCCTCAAGGGGCAGCTCAGCACTCATACTTCCCTCTGAAACACCCATGCCCAGCCTCTGAACAACACATGTATGTGGAGATCAAGTGAACTTCAACACAAATCCCTTCAAATATAGTTGTATAAGCCCTCTGCTTACACATGAGCTTCATAGGATGTTCTTCTTCCCTCACAGATACATGCTACCGAATATAAACTTCATGGAGAAAAGTGCCTCAGGGAAACATTTTCTATACTCTGATGTGGCAAATTATACCACATAACAAAGTATGACTTGGCCAATAAAAGACCACAGAATTTGGGCACCCTCCAAGACTCACATCCCCAGGCTGTGAGGTGTGAAGCAACATCAGTCCCTTTTCCCTTTCTGTGGGAGATGATGCTCTCCAGAGTCTCACAAAAGCTTCACCAACTTATAGAAACAGGGCAGTTGTTTTCTTTCTGGTTTGCTTCTACAGAAGCAAATTAGCCTTCTAAAAACCAAAACAGCACAGTGCCAGGCATCACTGACAGTACAAAGCCAACTTAGCAGCAGTGAGAGCCCTTACAGGGCTGATGTTAGCCAGTTCAGTTACTTTGCTGGAAACAGCTTTGACTCTGCTCCATCTGTCTGTCACAGCCTCCTCTGATGTGGATTTTCCATTCCTGGAGTGGCTTCTTTCAAATTCAGCACCCAAAAAGGCTTCTCTGGCCCTCACCAACAGCTTAAGAGCCACGAAAACCACTTGTTCCCAACACACAGATTTCCCTCCAGATAGGTGCCTCTCTGTCTTACTTTAGGTTGAACCATCAATTAAAATTCTTATACTAGAAAGAAAACAGCCACCCAGTGAGGTCCTCAGCTGATCCCTGCCAACAGAAACACCCTCGGTGCACTCAATAAACCGAGAGCATGCAAGTCCTGCTCATTACCATGAGATTACTTGAGCTGCACTAGCTTTAGACACAGCCGTGAGTTTTTTATATATGTATATTTATACATACACATCATAAAACTGACATTATGTGCATTTTACACTCCAATTCCACAAAAACCAGACTGTGCCAATGCTATATTCAAATTCCACAGCCAAGGACACACAAAGGAGCCTAAAAGAGAGCCTTGTAACATGTAAAATCCACACAGTATTACAGAAACCACTAAGCTCATAATTAAAAACCTAATTTAAAAGCAGGGAAACATAGTCAGGATTGAGAGCAGTGGTTGCAGCCCTGGAGCTTAGTATCACCACGCAGACAGAAATCAATAACTGCCATTAAGAGGTCACTGATAGAAATCTACAGCAGCTAAAGCAGTCAACTTGAAACCTATTAACAGCTGTATCAGAAAGAAGGAATTCCTTTTTCAATTTGCTAATGACTGCTTCTTTCCTTCCAGATGATCCTTTTGTATAAACCCAGCAGAAATCCCTCTGAACCCTCCTTATGAATGAACTATTCATGTTTACAAGATACTCTCCAGATAATCATCTGCTTTCCACAATCAGCATCAGCACATCGATAACGAGATTGACAAAAATGACATGGGAAGAAAGTGACAGCAGAGACACCTCTGAGGTCCACACTCCTGTGCCATCTGCGCTCCATCCCTACAGGGCTCAGCCTCTGTCAGAGCTAAATGAAGGGTTACAGCATCACAGCTATCCAAAGCAAAGCATACCAACGTGGTATTTTATCTGCTCAAGACTGCAGATCAGTGACCGCGCTCAACCGGAGAAGGAGAATTCAGTGAGGGCTTTCTCTTCTGTACATCACTGTCCTACCAAAGTTTGGGAACCTGCACCTGAAGTACACAGCCTAACAGTGGCATGAAAGGTCATAACAGAGCCACAGCTCAGACTCTTTATCTGCTTGCAGTAAAAGTCACTGATCATTAACTGCAAGAGCTGACGTTTTGTAAGTCTCTGGCATTTTGTAGCTCTCCAGAACATTGACACTAAGTGAGACAAAATCCCTGGATTTTAGACTCGGAGCATCTTTCACAATGATCAAACAGAGGTCAGACAATCTTGAGGACGCTGCTGCTTGGAGCTACCTCTGAACCTAGACACAAACCACCAGTATTTCTGTTTGTTTCTTTTCTTTGGGGAAAATACATTCTTCTGAACGAGCTCTGCCTACAAGGCACTGGGACCCTAAGAAGCAAAATCCATTCTATTCCAACAGGACAAGAAACCACTAGGACAGCAGCCAGGCATACCTGCCACCATTAACAACCATTCGATGCAGGAGGAAAAAAAACTCCTCAAAACCCAACATCGGTAGTATGGGTGCCACCACTTAGAAATAAAATTCAACAACATCAAAAAACCGAACATTGTTGGCTTTGCCTTCCCAGGGCAGTATGAGGGGATAAAAGCGTTCACTCGCTCAGAGCCGCCGCAGCCTGCCCGGCTGTGGGAGCGGCACACAGGGCTGGGAAGACGCCGCGAAATGGCCAAGGAAATGACATTTTCTGTAGCATACACGTCTCCCCACAAGCGCTTGACGCTGCTCTGGGCCCACCGAGAGGGCGAAGCTCGCCTGCCCCCAGCCTCCCCTCACACCGCCCGGCCCCTCCACCGCCCACAACTTATCCAGGGCTCCCCTTACCGCCGTGGAGCCGGAGGAGGAGGCGATGTAGACCTTGATAACCATGCTGGGAGACAGAGAAGGCGGCGGGATGCGGAGCTGGGTGGGTGTGTGCTGGCAGCGCGGCAAGGCGCGGGATGGGGCTGAGGCGGTGGCGGTGGCGGGAGGGCGGGAAGGAGGCGGTGGGAGAGCTGGCCCCGCCTCGCCGCGTTCACTGGGCTGCGGGCCCAGCAGTCAGCACCGCCCCCAGCCCGGAAGAGAGAGAAATGGTGTGAGTTGGGGGTTTTTTTGTTTTTTTTTTTTACAAAAAAGGGGGTGGAAGAGAGAAAGAAAGGGAAGTTCTCGACGAGCCACGCGAGATGTGCAGGGGAACAGGGGGTGGCCCCGAAATGGCGGCGGCGGCGGCGGTGGGATCGGCACTGAGGCGCTGTGGGGCCTCGGGGCTGGCTGCCGCTCCCTCAGCGAAGGGGCTGAGCTGCGGTAGGGTGAATCCTGCGTTCCCTGCGGGAAGGCAGCGGCGGGAGCTGGCGGGATCGCCATGGCGGCAGCTGCCTCCCTCCCCTCACCGCTGACGTTTCGGCAGCAAGCCTTGGGACCTTGAAAGGCTCCATCGTGTCCAGTGAAGGGAAATGAAGCTGGGGAAGGCTCTAGAGCCCAAGTGTGATGAGGGGCAGCTGAGGAAACTGGGCTTGGTTAGCCTAGAGAAGAGGAGACTCAGGGGAGACCTTATCTCTCTCTACAACTCCCTGAGACGAGGTTGGAGTGAGATGGGGGAGTTGGTCTCTTCTCCGTGGTAGCAAGTGACAGGGTGAGAGGAAACAGCCTCAAGTTGTGCCAGGAGAGATTTAGGTTTGACATTAGGAACAATAAAGATACTAAGTTGTTGGAGAGTGTCCACAGGAGGCCATGAAGGTGGTGAAGGAAATAGAGGGGAAGCTGAAACAAGGAAACAAGGAATGGCTGAAGTCACTTGGTTTGTTCAGCCTGGAGGAGACCTCATCGTAGTCTATAACTTCTTGATGAAGAGAAGCAGAGGGGCAGGAGCTGATCTCCCTGGTGACCAGCGATAGGAGCTTAGGGAAACTCTGCCAGGGGAGGTTCAGGTTGGATTTTAGGAAAAAGTTCTCCACCCAGAAGGTGGTCAGTCACTGGAACAGGCTCTGCAGGGAAACACTCACAGCACCAAGCCTGACAGAATTCCAGAAGCTCTTTAGACACACGGTGTAATTTTTGGGGTTGTCCTATGCAGCAACAGGAGCTGGACTTGGTGATCCTTGTGGGTCCTTCCAACTCAGGACATTCTATGATTCTAATTTCTTCCTGGAAAAGATTGTCAAGCCCTGGAACAGGCTGCCTAGGGCAGTGGTGGAGTCACCATCCCTAGAAGTGTTTGAAAAACATGTAGATGTGGCACTTTGCAACAAAGTTTAGTGGCGTGGTGTGGTGTTGGGTCAATGATAGGACTTGATGTTAGAGATCTTTTGCAACCTAAATGATTCCATGATGTCCTTCGCTTGTGCAGGGAGTGCTCCATTGCCAGCCCAGCCCACAGTGTGAGAGCAGGCAGCACCTAGCTACCCTGGGGAGGCTGGAGCCAGCCTGTGGCTTCCTACCTATGGGCTCCTGTTTCCCAGGCCTGTCACTTGGAGGGATGAGAGAAGTTTGGGATGGGTAGATGTTAACTGGGCAGTGATATTTAGAATTAAGAATCTAAAAACGTGTTCTACCATGAACATTCCTGCCCAAATGACACATTGGCCCATGACAGCACACAGGCTGGGTTTCTAGGTGAGTGCTTCACCACACAAGGCACCAAAGAAACACTGACCACTACCACTGCCATGGGTCTGCCCACTCCTGAGCTGGTCCTGCTGCTTCCTTCCCTCACTGGCTCTGGCCAGGCAGTTCTTGCTCTGCTTGGTTAATGAAGGATTCTGGGCTGTGCAAAAAGGCCCAAAGGGATACTGGCAGCCACCACAAGCTGCAATTCCACAGCATGCTATTTCATCCTTTGTATTAATTAGGACCACCAGATGAGACCTTGAAGAGTTCTTAATTGTTATAGTCATGGTGACGTGTTATTTAGGGAGATTTATATTCAGCACCTGTCTTCCACTTGCCTCTGGTACTCCAAATATTACCCTAGATATCATTTGATAATACATTCTGATAGCAACTTCAGAAAAAATGGAGAATAATGATAGCAAACTGAAATTTTAATAGCTACCAGCTAAGATGGAAGAAAGGTGTTTGTTCTGTTCTTGGCAAAGGGGGAAGGTACTTCTGACAGGATTTTTCCAAACACTGTAAGTCTTCTTGTTTTAAATGATCAGGTGTTTTTTCTAGCTGCAGACATAATTTTTACAAAAGCCTGTTTAATAAAAAGTCCTATTGAATGAAGTCACCTATCTTCATTTTATTATCTTTATAGCAAAAGAACAATTCTGAGGATGACTTGCCTAATTTTGATGTTACTTATGATACTTAGCTGATTCTTTGAGACTGTCATGAGGTTTATGTATGTCCTAAAGAAGCAAAAAAACTAGAATTCATTTAGGATGATGGTACACAATAAAATTTCCCTGGTTCAGGGAATTTCAAAACTGAGTAAAAATAAATGGCATCCTTTTTAATCTCTTTTAAACAAACTGATTTAAGTCCAGGAGATTAAAATTCTTCAAGGAATGTTTCTTCAGATGTGTTTGTACAGCCCCTTCACAGCTGCCTGAGAAAGCATGGCTAATTCCCTTTTCCCCCAAAGCCCCACGCTTTGGCACTGAAGAACAACAAAGCTGGGGAAGGGTCTAGAGCACAAGTCATGTGAAAAGCAGCTGAGGGAACTGGGCTTGTCTAATCTGGAGAAGAGGAGGCTCAGGAGAAACCTTCTCACTCTCTCACTACCTGAAAGGAGGTTGGATGAGGTGGGGAGATCAACTCTTCTCCCAGGTATCAAGCGATAGGATGAGAGGCAATGGCTTCAAGTTGTGCCAAGGGAGGTTTCGATTATAAGGAACATTTTCTTCCCTGGAGGAGCGTTTAGGCATTGGCCCAGGCTGCCCAGGGCAGTGGTGGAGTCACCATCCCTGGAGGGGTTCAGAAGCCCTGGAGATGTGACGGAATACAGTTTAGTGGCAGGAGGATGTTGGGTCAGCAACTGGACTTGATGATCTTAGAAGTCTTTTCCAACTTTAGTGATTCCATGACCCTGTGTGCCAGGCTGTGATCTGATTCATGGCAAGAAACACTAGAGGTACAAACCACAGCTTAGCAGAAAGGATGAAAAAATGCAGGTGTGGAACAGGAGAGATGGATTCATTTGAACTTTGGGTTCACTCATCATTCTGCTGGCTGGCCACCCACTCTCCAGCCAGCTCTCCTCTCCTCTTTGTAACACACCTCAGTGCCTCTGAGGTGAAATTCTGCACCTTGTCTTTCTGCTTAGTAAAAAAATGGGTATAATCATTACTCTCAAAAGTGCACTTCAGAAGGCATTTTATCTTCATGAAAGGAGATTTATTAAGTTAAGAGCAATATAGGAATTGGGTATTATTGAAACCACTAGGTTTTCTTGACTCATAATAGTAAATTTCCTACTCCACAGGCAGAAAAGTGCAATGTTTTCTATTCCCAGGCTACTCAGGTAAAATCCATGGTGTTTTGTTTTCACTATTAAACAGTTGTGAAGTGTTTAATTATCCTCCTCGAGGTGGAGCAGAACCTCAAACAAAATTAACAGATTCCTATTATACCTCTAAGAGGGAAATCTGTTCTTGTGCAGCCAACAAAACAGTTATGTATATAAAATTAGTGGTATGTTAGTGATAGGTGTGGTTGGACTTGATGATCTTAGAGGTCTCTTCCAACCTTTGTGATTCTGTAATATTCAGAGATGATTGTCATCTCCTTGATTCCTCTGTGCACTTGCTGTAGCATGTGTTTGAAAAAGGCCATCTTGCCATCCTGTTACTGTCACTAGAAGGAAAACTAAGCAGTTGAATTTTGGATTGTATTCTTTTCTCTATTAGCAAGCAGCAGTAAGTGGCAGCATTGGCACTGACCTCAGTGACAGCAGGAGTGTAAGTGCTCCCTGATGGGAAGCCCAATGGATTGGCCACCCTGGAGTCATCCAGGGATTTCAGGTAAAAACTTTGCAAGTGATGGCAAAGATCTACTCACGTTTTTCTTAACCCATAGATAGGGGTGGGGGCTTCTGAGTGCTGGCAACTTGGGCTATTTTAAAACCAGAAACACAGTAGAATCTGACAGTGAAAGACATTTCAGTAACCAACTTCAAAATCCCTCTTGTATCAAAGGTCAGGAAACACATCTGCTCCAAATGCTCCACAGCTTCTTTGTAACCAGGGGGAGACAGACATCCACAATTCAACTGCAAATATTTGGCTAGTAACATGAGACTGTGCCAGGTTTCACTCTCTGATGGTGCTCATAGTATTCTGCTTATACTATTGCTGGAGAGGATGACCTGCATCTGCCTGAATGCCTGAAACAGAGGTTTCAGGATTAGTAGGAGATGTTAGCTCAGTGCTCTCAGTAAGAAGTAAGAAATCCATTCTTCATTTCCAATCCCAGCCAACCCAACTTGCCAGTAATTGGAGCCAGAACGCAAACCGTGACTCAGAACGTGTCTTCTGACTTCACCCATGCTCTGCCAGAGCCAGGCCCTGCTACAGCCTATGCCAGCAATCTGCTGATTGATGGTGGGTGGAAGCTCCACTCCTTTGCACCAACATGTTTGTGCAAGGGGTGGAGAAGTCCAGGAGATCTGCTTCTCCTCCTCCTCATTCTGAAACAGAACAAGGTCAGGTGTGCTTCTTTTCATATCTAGTTGTGCAAGACAAGTGATGGCAGTTGGCTGCATGGAAGTAAACCAGAGTGTGCAGAACACGGCACTGTGTTACTGCTATTCACCTGCTGTTTGCCTCTACTCTAAATTACTCTAAAGTCCCTCAAAATGTAGACATGTGAATCTGTATGACACACAACATAACACAACACAACATAAACAAACACCTACTCATGATTAGTGCTTGCACTGGTGCCACTCGTTGACAGTCAGCTGAAGATAAGGCAGCAGTGTGCCCAGGTGGACAAGAAGGCCAACAGCATCCTGGCTTGGAGCAGCACTAGTGTGGTAGCAGCACTAGGGCAGGGATTGGCCTCCTGCACTGGGCACTGGGGAGGCCACAGCTCCAATCCTGGGCTCAGTTTTGGGCTCCTCACTCCAGGAAGGACATTGAGGTGCTGGAGTGTGTCCAGAGAAGGGCAAGGAAGCTGGGGAAGGGTCTAGAGCACAAATGTTGAGAGGAGCAGCTGAGGGAACCCCATGGGGGTTGGTTAGTCTGGAGAAGAGGAGGCTCAGGGGAGACATTCTCACTCTCTGCAACTCTGAAAGGAGGTTGGAGTGAGGTAGAGGTTGGTCTCTTCACCCAAGTAATAAAAGATGGGATGAGAGGAAACAGCCTCAAGTTGCACCAGGGGAGGTTCAGGTTGGATATTAGGGAAAAATTTCTTTCCTGAAAGTGTTTAAGGATTAGAACGAGCTACCCAGGCCAGAGATGAAGTCATCACCCCTGGAATGATTTAAAAGCCTTGTAGATGTGGTGCTGAGGGACATGGTTTAGTGGGGACCTGGAAGTGTTAGTTTAATGGTTGCACTTGACAGTCTTAAAAGTCTCTTCCAACCCAAACGGTTCAGTGATTGTATGGTGCTGCTGTGTGCAGGTGTTCACCATGTCAAACACATTCCTCAGAACTATCACTGAGAATATTAAAGGACAGAGGAGGCTGAAGGCCATGCTGAAGCCCTCGCCCTGCAGTGACCGCAGCGCAGTGGTATGACTCGGTAGTGTCGCGGCCTTGAGGGACCTCCCGGGCCCTACCCAAAGGGGACGCAGCGGCTCCTCCCGCCGGGCCCTGCGCTGCCTGCCCCAGAGCGACCCCTGCTGGAGCCCGGCGGGGGCAGCCCAGCCCTGCTGCCGGGCTGGGGAGGGGAAGAGGGGCTGGAGGAGAGGGGCTGGGCCTTGAACATTTCCAGGCAGGGGGCATGAGCTGTAACTCCACTTGGGGATCTGGGTGCACCTGCACTGGTGCTTTGGTTGGGGTCAGCAGGTCACCGACAAAGAGCATCTCCCAGCAGTAGGGACCGTGCCGTGATGTGCTGGCATCGTGGAGCAGCCCTGCAGGGGCTCGTTTGGTGGCACCTGGATGTAACCAAGCTGGAGGATGACTCTTGGTACACACACAGTATGTGCTGTGTGGGTTCTCTGCACCGGCTGCTTCACTTTATAGGTTTGTTTGTCCAGTTCAACCTGGCAGAACTGATCTGAGCAGGTTTGCCAAGCCTTATCCAAGACAAAGGCCGGACAGCCCTTTCAACTACTTTTGGCAAAGTACATCCTATGTATTAAAGAAAAATAACTAAACTGGAGCCAGGTGCGCCAACAAGCCCAAGGGCTGGAGTTTCTGCACTGCTATTCCAGCAATATGCTTGCACTGGCAATAAGAGTGCAACAGAGGCTCTGCTCTTGCCAGGATCACCACCAGCTCAGGCAGCACTGGGTATCAGCAGCAAGACTCCAGATCCTGCTCCAGCTCCCTGCCACTGCCTGCCCAGCCACTGTTACATGTCAGTAACACTGTTATTGACAGCAGCATTACAGGGCTCAGCCACAGCAACCAGCCTGAGGATTGTCACTGCTCCCTGCCCCTGACACCTTCCTGTCCCTCTGATGACTTCTGTTCAGAAAGGGGCTGGCCAGGCACAACTTCCCACTCCACGTTCAATCTCTTCTCCTCCTTGTGCTCCAGACTGGCCATCCATCCTACCAGCTCTGAGCCACCACCCAGCCTTGGCTCTGACAAGCTCCTGAAGGACACTTGCTTACCCTGAATTATTTTAGGAAGTACATGGAAGGGAGTATGACAGATACCAGGATTACAGCCAGAATAACAGGAATAGTCATTCTTTTAATGCTGTTGTGGGCCAGTTTAATAAACTGAGCATTCATAGTGTGTTACTGCCCTGAAAAGCAGAAGATACAATCCAGAAGTCTGCAGCCTTTGCCTGGCCCCTGCCTACCTGCCACTGCCTCAAGACCCAGGCTGGACAGAACACATGTTTATGCTCACCCACTCCACCAGGTCCATGTCTCTGATGTGCTGAGGACTTCAGAGCTGGACCCAGCACTGTGGGTGAGGTCTCCCCAGAGTGGACCAGATGGGAAGAATCCCCTCCTTGACCTGCTGGCCATGCTGTTGGGCATGAGCCCAGGGCACAGTTGGCTTCTGGGCTATAAGTGCACGTTGTCAGCTCATGTCCAGCTTTTCACCCCCCAGTAACTGGTTGGATGGCCATTCCCAGAGAGCTGTGACTAATGGAGTGAAATCTAGCTGGCTGCCAGTCACCAGTGGTGTCCCTCAGGGCTCAGTTTTGGGGCCAGTCTTGTTTGGCATCTTTATTGATGACCTGGATGTGGGGATTTGAGAGCACCCTCAGTAAGTTTGCAGATGACACTAAATTGTGTGGGAGTGTTGATCTGCCGGAGGGCAGGGAGGCTCTGCAGAGGCACTTGGACAGGTTGGATAGATGGGCCAAGGCCAACTGTATGAGGTTCAATAAGGCCAAGTGCTGTGTCCTGCACTTTGGGCACAACAACCCCAGGCAACGCTACAGGCTTGGGGATGAGTGGCTGGAAAGCTGCCCAGCAGAGAAGGACCTGGAGGTGCTGGTGGGCAGCTGGCTGAATATGAGCCACATGAGTACTCCTCATCTGGAGTACTGTGATCAGTTCTGGGCCCCTCATTATAGGAAAGACATTTAGATGCTGGAGTGTGTCCAGACAAGAGCTACTAAGCTTGTGAGGGGTTTAGAGAACAAGCTGTATAAGGAGAGGCTGAGGCAGCTTGGCATGTTTAGAGAAGAGGAGGCTGAGGGGGGACCTCATTGCCCTCTACAGCTACCTGAAAGGAGGTTGTAGAGAGGTGGGGGTTGGCCTCTTCTCCTTAGTAAGAACCAGAGGGAATGGCCTGAAGTTGCGACAGGAGGGGTTTAGATTGGATATCAGGAAGAAATTCTTTACAGCAAGAGTGGTGAGACACTGGAACAGCCTTCCTGGGAAGGTGGCTGAGTCACCATCCCTGGAGGTGTTTAAGAAACACCTTGTTGTGCACAAGGTGCTCTAGTGGCAGGCATGGAGGGGTGCTTGGGATTGGTTGTGTTGTGGTTGGACTCAGTGATCTGAGAGGTCCTTTCCAACCATGAATGTTCTGTGATTCTGTGTCCCTAAGTCCTTCTCCTCAGGCCTGCTCTCCATCCCTTCATCCCCAGTCTGGATTGATACATAGACTACACCTAGGAGTGTCATTTTTGACAGGTCTGCACAGTGAGAGCCATTTCTGCTTTCAGCACCAGAGCACTTTGTCCTGTCTATTCAGGGGCAAGCCATCTTCTATGTAACTATGATTTAGTTCAGTTTGTAGTTTAATGAACGTTTTTAGAAAATTCAGAACATTTGAAAAAATACAGAGGTGAAAAAGACAGCACAGGAAATGGAATGCAACAATTAGAAGTGACTTTGAAACCTGTGCTTCACTAAACCCAAGATTTCCACCAAATTCTTTGTCCTGTGGGTTGTTCAGGGGAAGATGTTGACAGACTTTTCAACAAATTCCTCTTCCCCTTCCACAAAGGTACAAAGACTTCTCACAGAGTATAGAAAGAATGAAACAGTGACTGCAGGGAGACAGATGAAACCTTTCAAGGCAACTAACAAAAGCAACTTGAAGCACGAACCTTGTTGGTAATGGAGAACTCATGCCATAGGACCCAGGCTCCTGAAAGAAGACCAAGAGCTCTTGAAATGTGTTTTGGATGATTTTTAGTTCAGAAGATGGAGGAAACTGTTGGAAATGCTCTTTAAAACCTTGATTAGCACAGGCTAAGATTTTAAGGCAGCATGATTAAAAGGGAATGAGAGAAAGAAACGCTGATCTGGGAATATATTCTGTTTATACACATTGGAAGGAAGAGCAAAACAGAAAGAAATCTTATTACTGACAGAAAAGGAGAGTAAATAAAGGCAGGCACACACAAAAAAAAAGCTGTGCCTTCTTTGCTTCAGCCTTCAGATAAAGTGAATTGCCACCTGTGACTAAACACAACCTTTCTAGGAATACAACAGCAACAGGTAGGAGGAGGAAAGAAGAAACCAAATTGTATTTGGTTATGTGGTGGCAGTGAAGTCAGCAGTGCCTGGAAAATGCACTCCCCAGCATTTAGGAGTCCAGGCATAGACATTAGTGAATAATTGGTGTGTCTCAACAAAAAAAAAACCCCATGGTTCTACACTGAGAAGGGAGAGAAAAGTGCACCTGTGGATGGAAAACTGCTCAGTTTAACACCAAAGTCCAGGCAGATAATCAACAAATAAAGCACTTTGAGGTGACCTAAAAAGTGACAAATCAAAAAGTGACTGTGAATTTGTTAAGAACAAGGGGAACATCTGTTCAGGGAGCAGCACTGAAAGGGATCTGAGGATTACAGGGGATCAGAAAAAGAATCTAACCCAACATGGTCATGCTGCTGCAGAGCTGGTAAAAGCCCTGCTGAGATAAGTTACCCAATTAACCTGATCGTTGGATATAAGTATGAGGAAAAATGCAAAGTTAAAAAGAGTTTGGAGAAACCTAAGAATGCTAAAAGGTTTAGAAAATATGGCCTATGAGCATTTGCTTAGTCTAGAAAAAGTTTAAGGGCTAATGTGATAGTATTAATAGCATCTAAAATGTTATGTAAATTAATGCTTATTAATTGTTCTTTTTATCTGCTAGATACTGGGCAAAGAAACTTAAATTCACAACCAAAGTGCAGTTTAGATGCTAGGGAAAACTTTGGGGTTTTAAGGATAGTGGAGTGCTGAAACAGGCTATGGAGGAACACTGCAGAATCTCCTTCATTGTAGGCTTTTAGGGACTAGACTGACTTTTGGCCAGGAACAGTCACACATCAGAGCAGCAGCTCCTGCTTTAGGTCTCAGTTGCAAAGTGTTTTAGTCCTAAATGATCTGTCCCACACGATAAATACACATCTTGCACTTTCCCCAAAGAAATACACAAAATAGATGGCAGAAACCCTGACAGAAATCACTGTTAATTCTGATAGAAACAGGAATAAGTTTTCCTTCATCCCTGCCAAGGTCCAAGACCTCACCTCTTGGCCTACATCAAACTGATAGGCTCAGCTCCAGAAAACATCTGAGAGAGATCTTCTGGGATGTGACAGACCAAAAGGCAACTTAGAGCCAAAAATGGTGCTGAAAATCTCTGCCTGGCTGTTGCCCAGCCCCAGAAGCAGTTACTCTCCAGGCTCACCCCACATGGCAGGAGCAGAGACACATTGCAGCCCCTCTGCAGCCTGAGGTACTCCGAGGAGTTAAGAGCCCTTTCCAACAGGTCCCGCACTGGTGGAGGCGGTGAGCGCGGCTAGCTGGCCCAGCTCCCCCTTCTCGGCCCCTGTCCTGGGCTGCCAGGCCGCGGCCCCCATCTGCCCTGCGCGGCGGGAGGCCTGGAGCCGCCATGTTGTCCTCCTGCGGCCTGTGGTAACTTTCGGGGAAGTTTCTTTCCCGGCCTCTGGGGGGGAACGCGGGGAAGGAGGCGGGAGTGGCGCGGGGCTGAGGTGAAGCGGGGACTAAAGATCAGCAGTGCGGGGAGGCGTTCGGAGAAGCGGAACGCCGGGGACTACCCTGCTCCACCTTCCCTCTTCTCTCTCGCTGCCCGCCGCGGGCCGCACAGGGTATACCACCGGCGCCTTCCTTCTCTCCCTCCTCCCCTCAGCGGCAGCAGCGCCGTATTCGCCGCGCGCTTTAGGCCGGCGGCGCTGCGCAGGCAGCGTATCACCGCTGCGCACACAGCGTACCACCGCCGTCCCTCCGCCTGCCAGCGGCTCTCGCGCTACGGCCCGCGCTCCGCCCCACCCCCCCGCGCCTAGCGCCCCGCCTCCCGCGCCGCTGCCCGCGCTCCCATTGGTCGCGGCGGCCGTCACTCAACGGCTGGGCCCATCTCGCGCTCCCCATTCATGCAGTTTGGTTGCGTGTTGGTGTATTTGACTGTTTGCAATACTGAGGGGGGGGATTTTTTTTTGTTCAGTTTCTGCTGCAATTAACTCTTGGTCCCTTCAACATCTTGTGGTTTGTTTGTTTCTTTTTGCTTTTTCTTTTTTTTTAAATTTTTTTCTTCTCCCCCCCCTTTTTTTTTCTTTGGTGCAGAACGCTTGGAAACAGTTTTTTTTTTGGTGGTTACGTTGATTTTTTTTTCGATATCTCTCTCTCTTACATATTTTCCAATCAACTATTAAGGTGCAACTATGCCCAAAAGAAAGGTAAGTACACACACAAAAAAAAAGGGGGGGGAGGAGAAGAGGTGGGGGACGAAAGGGAGAGCTCGAAGCAGCGTTTGCGGAATTCGCTGTTAAATATTTTTTGTAGTATTATTTATTTTGGGTTTTGCGCGCGCGTGTGTTATGTGGAGTTTGTTACTGATATCTTTTTTTTTCCCCCCCCGTATTTTTTATTTATTTCTTTTTTTTTTTTTCCCCTCCTCTGTGTCCTAAAAGCGAAGCCGCGACCGGAGGGTTTTTTGGGGCGTGTTGTTTGGGGCTTGCTTCAGCGCGGGTTAGAAGGGACGGGAGTGTGAGGAAGGCTGTGGAGTTCACTTCGGGCTGTTTTGTTTGCGAGGAGAAGGGCTGAGAGCAGTGTGTGTGTGTGCGCCTCTGTCTCCATGCTGGATTACAAACAGCCATAGTGCTGCTGCTGCCCCTATGGAGAACACAAACCACCCAAGGCTCAACCGCTCGCCCAGCTCCCAAAACCTTACCGTACAACCTCCAACACCCTCCCAGCCACCTCCGCCACCATTCCAAGGCGAATCCACCCATTCCTCGCCACGATTTAAGGCGAAACGCTGCCACTTTCTCCTGCGTTTGCCTTTGTTCTCCCTTTTCTTTTTTTTTAACCTCCTCCTCCTCCTCTCCCACTTCTTGTCATACCAGATGGTTGTGCAATGGTAATTCGGGGCCATTAGGCGGCGCAGAATTTGAAACTGGCCTCGCAGCACAGCGGCCGAGGCAATTTCACCACCATAATTAGTAACTTTACCTCAGCGAGGCCCCACCGGACACCCCCCTCTCCACACACACACACACCACCAACAACCCTTTCTTCTTCCAGGCCTCAGCCAGGTTCGAACCGCGCTGAAGCCTTTCCTCACCCGCCCGCGGGGCTTCGGCCGGGCTTCGGCCTGGCTCCCACCGCTCTCGTCCGCAGGAGCGGCGGGGGCTAGGCCGAAACCCCGCGGGCAGTCGCGACGAGAAGCCTATCGCCGACATTGCCCTTGGCGCTCGGTTAACTACGACCTTGTTGTGGCAAAGGGAAAATTGGCGGGAACATTTCAAACGCGGTGACGCCTCGACGTGGTGACGTTGCCTGAGGGAGAGGCGGGAGAGGGAGGGCTGCGGTGCATTGTGGGAGTCGTAGTCTGGCGCCGGCCGCCGCCATCGAGCTTCTCCCCTTTAGAGGGCTTGTGTCAGGGAGCCAAGCATTGCTGCCTTCTCTCACCTCGTTTTCACGCTTCCCTTGCAGGCTCCAGCTGAAGGCGAGGCAAAGGAGGAGGTAGGAGCTGCTTCTCCTCCTGAGAAGCTGGTGCTTGTGTGAATTATAAGGCCTTTTCCCTGCCTCACCTGGTTATGGGGTGTCTAGGCCTATTCCTTGGGTGTCCTGCTGGGCTGAGAGAGTCCAGCAGAGGCTATGAGGATGATGAGGGGACGAGAGCATTTCTCTGAGGAGGAAAGGCTGAGAGCCTTGGGGCTGGTTAGCTTGGAGAGGAGCAGAACCAGAGGGGATCAATCCTTAGCAATAACTGAAGGGTGGGGGCAAGAGGATGAGGCCAAACTCTTCTTCATGGTGCTCAGTGACAGGCCAAGGGGTAATGGCCACAAACTATAATCCAGGGGGTTCCACCTGAACAGGAGGAGAAACTTCTTTGGTGTGAGGGGTCTCTGCACCCAGGGTGGGTGCTCTGGGCCCAGGCTGCCCAGAGAGCTTGTGGAGTCTCCTACTCTGGAGACATTCCAAAGCCACCTGGAGGTGATCCTGGACAAGCTGCTGGGGGTGAGCCTGCTGGAGCAGGGGGGTTGGACTAGATGGTCTTCAGAGGCCCTTCCCAATGCCCACCACACTGGGATTCTGAGGCCCACATTCCATTTGTTCCAATGGGAATGTGTCCCCTTTAGCCTTTCACATGGCAGAGCCTTAATGGCTCAACTCCTGGAAGTAAAGAAACTTTGTCACTTACCACTTAGTGGAGTAAAAGGGCAGTAGCATATAGAGAGAACTCTTGAACAAAGCTGGAAGTGACCCATAGGGATTGTTGAGTCCAACTCCCTGCTCCTCACAGGACTGTGGGATTTCATAAAGGCTAGAATTTGCATGGGACTTCGTGACTTAGTGTATATGCCTTGCTAGTCTGGGTTGGAGCTCTGAGGAAGCACTGCTTTCTGTGGTCTCTGAATTTGAGTGACATCTCTTTCTTTCCACAGCCAAAGAGAAGGTCGGCTAGACTATCTGCTGTAAGTGTCTTGATTTACTCTTCATGTTACCTCATGTGGGATGCTAAGGTCTAGGGGACAGTTAGGAAGTGTTTGGTTGGGATTTTTTTCCACTGCTGTTGTGAAAGGCATGGTTAGAGTATTGCAATCTTTAAAAGTAAAATTCCTACGCACTGCAGGCTTTCCTTTTAGCTATGCCATGTGAGATACATTAGTTAGCATTATATCTGGACACCGATATCCAGAGTCAAGGAATATTGATTTCAAGGTGCATGTGTTCTCTGTAGGTCTTCTCCATATAAATACCTGCTCATAGCTCTACAAATTACTTGCTCTCTCCTCCTCCTTGTAATTTGCTCATGGCTTTTGTGGGGCCCAACTGTTGGGTAGAGTGAAACCTGCAGGGTGTAAATCTGTGTCATGGGGCAGGGTTCAGGTCACAGCCTGAACCAGACATGTAGTGCACTCAGCACCTTCTTCAACCATTTTGGAAGGCCAAGTTGCTCTTGAAAAAGTTAATAGTTAATTTTAGGAAAGCTAAGCTGTGTATTCACACATCAGAACTATGTCCAAATGGTAATGCCTCTCATTTTTGACACACTTGCAGGCAGTAACACCCTGATGCAGTAATAAGCCACTTACTACTGCTATAACCACTGTAACACGTAGGAGGAAATATGGCTTGGGTTAACCAAACACCCTGCTCTGTCTCTGGCATTCACTCCCTTTTACTACAGAAGGAGGCAGACAGCTCTAAACTATTTTTTATCTCAGTAGTTTTCAAATTTACCCACACTTTGCTAAAATATTGACATCATTCAGCTGACTGTTTCATCTCTGTTCTGTCCAGAAACCTGCTCCACCAAAACCGGAGCCAAAGCCCAAAAAGGCAGCACCTAAGGTAAGTGTTCAAGAGCTCTTGAGCTGAAGTTAGACTTTGCTTTCTCAAGGTTTTTATGGGGGGGGCGGGGAATAAAACATCCACAACTAACCAGGGGAAAAATACATCCATAATTAACCAGGGGGGAAAAAAACATCCACAACTAACCAGAGGAAAAAAAACACATCCACAATTAACCTGGGGAAATATCAATAAACTAACAAAGAAACATCCATAAACTAACTAAAATAGCCACGACTAACTTAGGGGAAAAAAGCATCTCCACAACTAACCAGGGGAAAAAAACCGTCCACAACTAACTGGAGGGGGGTGAACATCCACCAATAACTGGTTTTATTTGTCATTGTTTTCTATAAATGTTGAATTATGTGAGTGAAAAAAATGTGAAAGATGTAAAGATAATTTTACCCAATTCCTAGTGAAGGAATGTGGTAAACTTCCCAGATCTTAAACCCACTGTGGTGAGGCTTTCCTGCTTGCCTTGCAAGGCCATTCCGAAGTTTCCTATACTGCATTACTGGCAAAATGATGCTTTGAATAGAGAACAGAGACTCAATTAGAGGCAGCATTACAAATCATGCTTTTAATTACAGATTCATCCTCTTGTTTCCATTCAGAGAGACTCTTTTCAGTTAGTTATCCATTTATCAAACTTTTATCACTGCAGATAAAGTTCTGCATGCTTGTTTCCTTAAGCTGGTTATCCTTGGGAATGTCAGAAATACTGGCATGTCTGACAGCACAGTTAAAAAAGAGATTATTCACAGCTCCATTTTGCTTTGGAGCAACAGTCTACAATTTCAAATGGGACAGGTCTGCAAACCTGGAGGTATTGATTTGTCACACACTTCCCCAGCAGTCACAGTTTGCAGTGCTTTTTTTTAGCTCTGTCTGTAAATATTCAGATTGTATTAGGATTTGGCAGCTGGAAAGGGAGAAACAACAGAAGTTGTACATTTTCCATCATGGCTTTGGATGGTCATATGGGCAAAGAGAGGAGTGAGAGATGCTGTGTTTGCAGAAGGGGATGACAGGCGGGGATCGAGGAGCTGGATTCTGCATGTTTAAAAGGTCTGGAAGTGGCACAGCAGGATTCCAGGTGATGAAAACTATTCTGCCTCCAAGTCCTGCTACGTGGAGCAGCAGCAATGTCATGAGAGATGAACATGGAGAACCCTGCCTGTTATTTTGTGGGGACCCTACAGCCCAGCTCTTGTCATTGCACGTTTCCATATCTGTGTCTGGGTCATGCAGCCAGATTTTAGTTCCCATTCCAGAGCAGCAGGGACACCCAGGAACCCTGCTGCTCCACATTCCTGTGGTGCCAGTGGGTGGCACACTCTGGATGACACCTCCCTTGGGTGGCTGGCCACAGAATCCCAGTGTGGTGGGTGTTGGGAAGGACCTCTGAGAATCATCTAGTCCAAAAGCTCTGCTAAAGCCAGAGCAGCTTGCCCAGGATCACCTCCAGGTGGGGTTGGAATCTCTTCAGAGAAGGAGACTCCACAACCTCCTGGCTTCCAGTCTGTGCCCATTGCCCTTTGTCCTGTCACTGAGCACCACTGAGCAGAGTCTGGCCCCAGCCTCCTGCCCCCTGCACCCTTGAGCTGTTCATAAGCATTTATTTGTCATTGTAGATTTTACCTTTTAAACTTTGCCATACTGAAAAACACAGAGCTGGGGAAAAAACTTCTCTCACTTTGTAAACAACTGAATTAGTGTTGCCGTTGCTACAGAAAAATAATACAGTGCTATTAGCCCAGAACCAGCTGAGAGGATGGAAGAAGCTTGGAAGCAGAAAAATACCACTTCCTGGATGTGCTTAGTTTTGGAAGGGGGTTTGATCCATTAAAGAACAACAATTAGCTTGTCCCCAGAAGCCATGGATCTGTCTCATACCTGTGCTCAGGAGTTTGGAGTACAGTGGTGCTGCACCTTGACTACTTATGGCTGCTTCAGAGGTATGGCAAGGTCTGTTGAAGTGACAAAGAGGAAATCAGTACCACAGTAATCTTGTAGAATCATAGAATCATTAAGGTTGGAAAAGACATCCAAGATCACTGAGACCAACCATTAGTCTTAACACTGCCAGGTCCCCACTAAACCATGTCCTTCAGCACCACATCTACAAGGCTTTTAAATCTTTCCAGGGGTGATGACTTCATCTCTGCCCTGGGTAGCTCATTCTAATCCTTAAACACTTTCAGGAAAGAAATTTTTCCCTAATATCCAACCTGAACCTCCCCTGGTGCAACTTGAGGCTGTTTCCTCTCATCCCATCTTTTATTACCTGGGAGAAGAGACCAACCTCTACCTCACTCCAGCCTCCTTTCAGGGAGTTGCAGAGAGTGAGAATGTCTCCCCTGAGCCTCCTCTTCTCCAGACTAACCAACCCCCATGGGGTTCCCTCAGCTGCTCCTCACCACACTTGTGCTCTAGACCCTTCCCCAGCTTCCTTGCCCTTCTCTGGACACACTCCAGCACCTCAATGTCCTTCCTGGAGTGAGGAGCCCAAAACTGAGCCCAGGATTGGAGCTGTGGCCTCCCCAGTGCCCAGTGCAGGAGGCCAATCCCTGCCCTAGTGCTGCTACCACACTAGTGCTGCTCCAAGCCAGGATGCTATTGGCCTTTTTGTCCACCTGAGCACACTGCTAGCTCATCTTCAGCTGCTGTCAATCAGTGCTCCCAGGTCCTTTTTTCCTTGCCAATTTGAGTGCTACCAACTCCCTTTCTAATTTTCTGCTTGATGATAGGATTTGGTGTTAATTATGGGGAATTTTTAATCATCAGTGTCATTGAAGAATCAGGTGGCTTTGCCCTTAGACTCAGGGTCTGAGTATACCCTTCCCAAGCAGCTCATTTGTAATGTGAATTCATTTTATACACTAATAAGAAAAGTGTTGAAATAAGAAAGTAGACTTTTTGTAACTTCTAGTCAATAAGCCAACTCCTGTCTTCTGAGAGGAGATACATACATCTTCAGGAATTACCTGTTTACCTTTACTTACCTGTGAGCAGTAACTTTCCAGCTATTTCTTGTTCCATTGTTGAAAGTAGGTTAATCTAGTGAGGAACTAAACTAGTTTGCTTAGTGCAATTAGTTATTTGCAGCAGGAGGGAGATCCTTGGAAGTGAAACTAATACTGATCAGGGTCATGATCTGACCTTGCCATATAGAAAACTGTTACTACAGAATCCCGGACTGTTAGGGGCTGGAAGGGACCTCTGGACATCATCTAGCCCAACCTCCCTGCCAGAGCAGGAGAACCTAGAGCAGCTTGCACAGGATGTGTCCAGGTGGCTTTGGAATCTCTCCAGACATGGAGACTCCAGCAGCTCCCTGGGCAGCCTGGGCCAGTGCTCCAGCACCCTCCAAGCAAAGAAGTTCCTGCTCCTGTTGAGCTGGAACTTGCTGGCTGCTAGTTTGTGCCCATTGCCTCTAGTGCTGTCCCTGGGCACCCCAGAACAAAGCCTGGCCCCATCCTCCTGCCCCCCACCCTGGAAGGATTGCTAAGCATTGCTCAGCTCCCCTCTCAGGCTGCTCTGCTCCAGGCTAAGCAGCCCCAGCTCTCTCAGCCTCTCTGCATCACACAGGTGCTCAAGTGCCCTCAGCATGTTAGTGTCTCTTCTCTGCACCCTCTGCACAAGTTCCCTGTCTCTCTTAACCAGAGGAGCCCAGAACTGAACCCAATCCTGCAGAAGATGTAGCATCAAGTTTTGTTTTGCTTTAGCCTGATCCCCACATAACTAATAACCACAAAGTTCTCCTTACTGGAGTGATGCTGCTGAGCCCCCAAATTGTCTGTCACACAAATGGTTTCGTACAGTAAGGAATCTTCCTGGCAGGGCAGGAGGAAGGTCCTTTGAGTGCAGCTTTGTTACAGTTTGCAAAATAGGCATCAATAGCACATCTGAAGCATTCTGCTCTTGCCCCTTGTTGTCCATGTGCTTTTTGTTCTGTGGTATGCCTTTCAGCAGCACAGCTGAAATACAGGCCAGTTCAACATTTTTCAGCTAATTTAATTGAATGCCTATTTAAAATAGGAATTCTTTTAACCCCAGACATGGCTGCTTTTATAGGCTGGGCTTCCCAGTAGCACAGTCTGGACAGAACAGAAGGAAAGCATTTCTCCTTGGAAACTTTCCCCTCCTCTTTGTTAGGAGGAAGTAGGAAGTGTAGATGGTTGAGAGTTTGGAATGTGTGTGTGCAGATGTACAAGCTGGAAATGAATGTTCACTGCATCATGTATCTGTTCTCTTAACAGAAAGAAAAGGCAGCAAATGATAAAAAGGAGGACAAAAAAGCTGCAACAAAAGGGAAGAAAGGAGCCAAAGGCAAAGATGAAACTAAACAAGAGGATGCTAAAGAAGAAAACCACTCTGAAAATGGAGATACCAAAACTAATGAGGTACTTTAGCTACAGGAAACATGGGAACAAGCACAGAGCTATTGGGAATACCTCTGCAGGAGCTAACACTTGGGCCTCCTTGTTGGGAGTTGGTGTGTTTCACTGTACAGACAGACCAGCTGGCAGAGAGCCTGAAAGATCATTCTCCTGCAGACTCCTTCTGCTAGGTGACAGAGCCCTTCCACAGGTGGTCTGTGCTGTCATGGTGTCCCTCTAAGGGCTGGCACAGGAGCAGTGCAGAGTGTTTGGGGAACAATAGAGCTCAGTCAGCTCACTCTCCAGCCCTGAGCTGACTTTGCAGATCCTCTCTGGGCTGCTGGGTTGCCTCTTGTGCTCAGCACGGGTTGGGGCAGTGCCAGAAATCTGGTCTGAAGTTTTACACAATGCTTTAAAACAATTCTTTGCCTCAGAACAATTCAGCAACAGATCTGCACATGGAACTTGCTCTTGTCTCTTGACCTGCAAGTCTCTCTTCCAGGTTCTTACTGTATCACCTCCTTAGCTAAGGGTTGCCATTTGCTAGGACTAGCTACAAGCTCCTGATGGCCTTCTCCTAGCAGATTTCTTGCTAAGAGTAGAAGAGCAAAGTTTGCTGCAGGCTCCTTTTGCCCCTTTAGGCACAGAGTAGCCTGTGGTGTTCTCTTGCTTTTGATTTGCAGTGATCTCTCCCCATGTGTTGAGCAGAGCAGCCTGAGAGGGGAGCTGAGCAATGCTTAGCAATCCTTCCAGGGTGGGGGGCAGGAGGATGGGGCCAGGCTTTGTTCTGGGGTGCCCAGGGACAGCACTAGAGGCAATGGGCACAAACTAGCAGCCAGCAAGTTCCAGCTGAACAGGAGCAGGAACTTCTTTGCTTGGAGGGTGGTGGAGCCCTGGCCCAGGCTGCCCAGGGAGGTGCTGGAGTCTCCATGTCTGGAGAGATTCCAAAGCCACCTGGACACATCCTGTGCAAGCTGCTCTAGGTTCTCCTGCTCTGGCAGGGAGGTTGGGCTAGATGATGTCCAGAGGTCCCTTCAAACCCCTAACAGTCTGGGATTCCCTGTGAATTCTGGAGATGAGGACTTGAACTTCGCCTAACATAGGATTGATCCTAACCTAAATACATTCTAAACTTCTCCCTTTTTGGAGGCATTTAGCATTCCAAAATTAACTCCATCCTCACAGAATCACAAAGGTTGGAAGAGACCTCTAAGGTCATCAAGTCCAACCATGCCTGTCACTGCCATGCCACTAAACTCAGCTGATTAAATTCATCCTCAACTGATCCTCGTGTGGAATGCCAGGTGCCATCCCGTGGGGTTGATCTTTTCTGTGCCTTCTTGCCCATATCTGTGCTAACAAATGAGTCATAGACTCATAGAGTGTCAGGGGTTGGAAGGGCCCTAGAAAGGTCATCTAGTCCAACTCCCCTGCCAGAGCAGGATCACTTAGACCAGCTCACACAGCAATGTGTCCAGGCAGCTCTGCAATGGCTCCAGAGAAGGAGACTCCACAGCCTCCTGGGCAGCCTGGGCCAGTGCTCTGGCACCTGCACTGGAAAGGAGTTTCTCCTCGTGTTAATNGGTAGCCTGTTCCAGTGCTCCGTCACCCTTACTGGAAAGAAGTTTCTCCTCGTGTTAATACTAAACCTCCTGTGGTCCAACTTGCTCCCATTCCCTCGTCCTACCACTGGATGCCATTGAGCAGAGCCTGGCTCTCTCCTCCTGACACTCACCCTTCACATGTTTCTGAGCATTGCTGAGGTCTCCTCTCAGTCTCCTCTTCTCCAGGCTGAAGAGACCCATGCCATGAGCACTCCTTGATGTGCTGGAAGGTGTCCAGAGCAGGGCCACAAGGATGTTCAGAGGCTGGAGCACCTCTCTTATGAGGACAGGCTGAGAGAATTGGGATTATTCAGTATGGAGAAGAGAAGGCTCCCAGGAGACCTTCTTGTGGCCTTCCAGTATCTGCAGGGGCTACAAGAGAGCTGGGGAAGGACTTGTTAGGCTGTCAGGTAGCGCTAAGACTAGGGGGGATGGACACAAGCTTGAGGAGGGGAGAGTTAGATTGGCTATTAGGCAGAAGTTGTTGCCCAGGAGGGTGCTGAGCCACTGTGCCAGGTTGCCCAGAGAGGTGGTGGCAGCCCCAGCCCTGGCAGTGTTGCAGGCCAGGCTGGCTGGGGCTGGGAGCAAGCTGCTCTAGTGCCAGCTGTCCCTGCACATGGCAGGAGGTTTGGGGCTAGATGATCTTTAAGGTCCCTTTCAACCCTGATGATTCTATGATGCTTGCTAGAGTGGAATCCAATGAGCATGACAAATAACATTTCTCTTCTTCCCAACCACTTGTGTAGGCCCCAGCTGCTGAAGCATCTGATGAGAAGGAAGCCAAGTCCGAGTAATGGTAACCCTGCCCTAGATCTCCATCATTTGGTCTCCGTACCTCCATGCTGTATTGTTAACAGAGAGGAATATTTTTATCAACTATTTTATAAATGCAGGTTTTTTTAGCATGAATTTAATTATGGAACATCTTCATCTCGGTTACTTGGGAATTCAATTCCTAACAAACAAACAGAAAACAGGAAAAAGAAAAAAAGAGAAAAAAAAAACCACATTGTTTTTAAATTTTGTGATTGTAATAGTTTGTATGGTACATGGAAAGAATAAGTGGTGGTAGCTTTTGACTTCTGTCAGTGTGTCCCTTCTTGTGTAAGTCATGCTTACAGACTACAGAGTTTCCTTTTTTTCCCTTGTATGTGTTGTATGGTTTCTTAAAGTGGGGAGGTCTCAAAACAAATAACTGTGTTCAACATTCCAGTGCTTCTGTGGGTTGCTTTTATAAAGAAGGTGAAGCTATTTTCATGATAAAAAAAAAATAACCTGAGAGCTGGAAATCTGTTGTTTTCCCAAATGTAATTTTATTTTGTCAGTTTTGAGAAGAAAAAAAAAGAAAAAAAAAAAAAGAAAAAATGAATGAAAAGAGAAGTGTAATCCTGTTTTTAAATGAAATACAAACATTTCTTTTGGAAGGGCAGGTTGGTTGGATGTACCCACTGTTATGAATTTTGCTGGATTTATCTTAATAAAAAAAAAAAGACTCCTCAAAAGCTGATTGTGCTTTGTTGCTTGTGCTGCAAAGGAGCTGCTTGGAAAGCTCCCAAATGCCAGGAGAGTTGCAGGAGCTCAGGGCTTTCAGGCTGAGAGGATCTGTGCAGCTGGCAAGCTTAGGGCTGCAGCAGGAGCAGGCCTTCAGCCTCTGGTGCTCTTCAGCTGTGGAGACAGCAGTGGCTTTGTGGGCCTGCCCTCAGCAGCTGGAAGGTGCCTAGCTGGTTGCAGAGGAATCCTTTTGCCTGGCAGGGCTGGGAGCTCCAGCCAGTGCTGGGGGGTGAAGGCTGGCCTTGGGAACTCTTGTTAATGGCTTGAGTGAAGGCAAGAGACTCGGTGATGTTCCAGCTCCTGCTTCTCCTCTCTGTGCCTGTTCCTTGGGGATGATTTAGAGGGATGTTTTCCCTCTTAGCAATACTACAAAGACTTTAAGATTTGGCTGGTCCATCTCCCACGGGAAGGCTGAGGCTGGTTAGCCTGGAGAAGAGGAGGCTGAGAGGACCTTAGCAATGGACAGAAGTATCTGAAGAGAGGCTGTCAGGAGGGTGAAGCCAAGCTCTGCTTACTGATGCCAAGCAATAGAATGTGAGGCAAAAGCCACAAACTGCAACCCAGGAGGTTCCACCTAAACATGAGGAAAAACTTGGCTGTGAGGGTTCAGAGCCCTGGCCCAGGCTGCCCAGAGAGCTTGGGGAGTCTCCTCTGGAGAGATCTCAAAGGCACCTGGAGGTGATGCTGGGCAAGCTGCTGGGGGTGAGCCTGCTGGAGCAGGGGGGATGCACTGGATGATCCCCAGAGGTCCCTTCCAACCCTAACTATGCTGGGATTTGTGCCCACCATGGCAGCATCCAACCTTAGTATAAACTAGTTTTGTGTTGCTGTGGAGTTGTTTGTTGCCCTGGTTGAAGTTCATCCTTCCAGAGGTGTTTCTTCTTTAAACATGTATTCCTCACAGAAGGTTTTCTTGGGCTCCCTTAGCTGCTGTTAGCATGCAAACACCTCGATGCACAGAAGTGTTCTCTGTCCTTGCAAGCCTGATTGCTCTGGGAAGCAGCAGCCAGCCCAGACAGCAGTGACATGGGGGTTTGGGAGTGGTTTTACCTAGCCTCATTTTTGTCACTGCAGCTATTCTAGGCAACTTTTTGAAGGACACTTCCAATTTTCCTCTTGAAACCTCCTTTTCTATGAAGTCTCCTCGCATTGATGATCAAATCCATCATATATTTAATAAGAAAAAAAATGTCTGCAATGCAGAAACCTTATCTTCGGCACTAAATTGTTTTGCAGCCCAGAAATGTGACATTCCAAGAGCTTGCATATTTTATCTCTTATCCAAACCCTAACCCAGCATCTGAGTGCAGAGTCTCTTGTGTTCAATGTGTGTTTCAGGATCCCAGTAGCCCAAGGCACTGGCTACTAGATGAGGTTTAATGTGGATTTCATTTTCAAGGCCTACAGCATGGGGGAATTTTTATTGCTGCTGTACCACCTTTCACTCTGTGAAAGCATCAGGGTTAACTGAGCTGCATCTCCCTCAGCAGGGAAGGAAATACTCAGAGAGAGAGGATTTTGGAGCCTTTTCTTTTGCAGCATATTCCCTTAATGTATCTTGTGGACATCTCTCTGATGAGTCTATTGTATCCATGAATGTAAGAACAGGCTCACAGGGCAGCTGGGCCAAGTTGCACGTATTCTGTTGGCATTTTGGCCTCCTGGGATGGTTTTCCTCTAGGATGCAGGGGGCTGTGTCTGAAAAAATGAGTGAACTTAGTAAAACCAAGGTGAATCTGAATGCCCCAGTTTGGAGAGGATCCAACAGTCATTCAGATGTCATCCTGGCCCTTTCCATGTAAAAATGATTTAGTGAATTGAGCCTGTTTGGAGTGGTAAAAGGTCATCAGCAGGCACAGCAGTGTGCTTGGGACCCAGGGTGCAGTCATTTTTAGGGTCTGGCTGAATGCTCCTTGGAAGTGGATGAGAAAGACCAATAGGCCTGTGCTGCTTCAGGGGGAAAATGCAGACTGGAATAAAATGGTTTGTCCTTGCATCTGCCCTCCATCCCTAAAAGAGCTTCAGAGAGCAAATCTGCTTCTGCAGGGAAGGTGAGGGAGCTCCTTTCTCCACATCTTGGTACCATTGAACCCTTTCTCCCTGGCTCCCTCAAGCACTGTTCCTTCAATAAGAGCAAACACTTTGAATATGGTTGATATTTTCTCCTTAGCAAAGGGCTCATCTCTCTGCCAAGGTATAATCAGCCTGTCACATGCTAATTGAGGTCATTCTGTCTGTCAAGTTGTGTTTCTCCATTTCAATACAGAGGTTGCTGCACAGAAACATACAATTGAGTGGTTGGGTTTGTTTATTTCTGCCTCTTCCAGTGCCAGGGTGAGAGTTGTTCTTAATTCTATAACTATTGTTACAATCAGATTCCTGTTTCAAATAAGGACAGAAAATTGCCTAAGAACTTCTCAGACAAACCCCCTTGCTCAAATTCATGGCTTTGCTGAGCACTGGGGTATTGAGGCAGTTGCACAACCAACCAGCTTTGCCTGCCTCCTGCCAAATCCTCATCCTGTCCTGGTCCTGGTGGCTGGACATGGAATCAAAGGCTAGCTCCACACCAGCTCACAAGCTTTGCTTAGTTTATGGTTCTCCCAAAAGCAGAGGTTTGGAAGGGAGAAGGCTTTTTCACTGACCTGTCAGCTGGGTCTAAACCTGCTTCCAGGATTAGTTGGAATGTGTGAAGATCCTGCTTCCACCAAGATCCTGGGCTGACTGTTCTGGGTACAAGCAGTAGATGTTTGCCTACTCCCATGCTGGTTAGCAAGGATTCATGGAATTGTTAGACAGGCAAAATTAGCTGGGGGGTGGGGTGGGGTTTGATTAGCATTATAAATCATAAGAGTTACAGAATCCTAGAATCTAGCATGGAGAGGGGTGGCAGGGACCTCTGGGGATCATCCAGTCCAACTCCCCTGCTCCAGCAGGCTCACCCCCAGCAGCTTGCCCAGCAGCACCTTCAGGTGCCTTTGGGATCTCTCCAGACAAGGAGACTCCCCAAGCTCTCTGGGCAGCCTGGGCCAGGGCTCTGCACCCTCACAACAAACAATTTTCTCCTCCTGCTCAGATGGAACCTGCTGGCATCCAGTGTGTGCCCATTGCCCCTTGGCCTGGCCCTGGGCACCACTGCACCCTTGCCCCCTGCACCCTTGAGCTCTTGCTCAGCATTAGGTAAATGGGGGGAAGAAGAAACCAACCCAACCCTCCCAAACCTTGTCTCTTCCTTCCACAGACAAGGAAGGCTCTTGTAGGTACCTCCTGCATGCACTTTTGCTCCTGTGACTGAAGTGGCTGCACACAAGAGCCAGAAAATCCAACCTGTCTGTTTTCCAGATCAAGAGCAACTTCCCTGGCAGTTAATGGGGTTACATTGGTGTTAATCTGATGAAGGAGAAGGAAAATTGAATCCCCTGAACAGAGATGGATGGCTCTTCTTTCTGCCTGTCCCAGTGGTGATGTGCCTTGCCTCTGCAGCTGGTGTGGGAGCCCCTGCTCTGAAACCTGACACCCTGGATGGGCTCCAGAGAGCTGTGAGCAGCCCTCAGGCCCTGCTGCTGTGTGGCTTTCGAGGAGCCTCTCTCCTTTGGAGAGAACAATGCTCCCGTGGCTTCTGACCAGAGGCTGCCCCAGAGACAGGGGAGCTGGGCACAGGCCAGTGTGGAAATGGGTGACAGAAGGCACTGGTGTCTCATTTGGCCACCACCCCCTGCTTCTGCGGGAACTTGAGTAGGATTGGGCTTGAGGTGACTCGAGGAAGAGATGGGGAGAAAGAGGAGCAGAGTGCTGCTCCCACAGCCTTTATCTGCCCCAGCTGAGCCTGCTCTGCCAGTGCTGCTGGAAGAGGACAGCCAGGAGGCTGGCAGGAGGGGACCTTGGGGGGATGAACCTCTCCTTCCTCCTGTGGCACCAGCGAGGGAACTGCTGAAACATCTCAAACAGAACTAAGTGATGTCTAACTGCCCTGCTGTGACCTCCAGACTGACACCAGGCCTGAAAGCAGTGCCATCAAGTAGGTGCTTCTGGGATAGAAAAGGAAGAAAATAGCAAATGAGAAGGGTCTGTTTGGAGGAGAGTGGAGCTCAAATTGACACCACAAAGCTCTCCAAGGCATGGAAACACAATCAGACACATCTTAAACACTTCCAGACCTCCTGAAAAAAAATGGGAGGGAGGGAGGGAGGGGAGGGAAGCATAAACAACAGAGGCAAAAATGCTGTGTGGAAAGCTAAAAATAGAGTGGTCCAGACTGTCCCTCCTCACGTTGGCATCCCCAGCATGGAGATGCTGGGGGCTGGGACCCACGGGCAGTCCTGGGCCATGGCTTTGGGGTTGGCCCCATGGCAGTGCCTCCCTCCTGACCAAGCGAGGTCTGTGGCTGAGGGAGGGAAGCACCAAGCCTGGAATTCCCACTCCAAGCTGCCTGTGGAGAGCCCAAGTGCAGGAAGCTGGCTGGGGTTGTGTTCGGTTAATGTTAAGGTTAGTGATTCAGGGAAGGGTGGAAGGACCTTGCTTGGAGCTGAAGGCAGCTGGGACACATCTTAACCACAAAGCTTTCTGCTTCTCTTCTGTTTGTTTTTCTTTGCCCCAGTAAGATGAGAGAAACTGCAGAAAAGGTTTAGATTGTGGAAAGCTCTCGGGTTTCATCCTGGCCAGGAGGACTCTGGCAGATGCTGCTCTGCAAGGCCACAAGGGATCTGCTCTGTTCCACTGCTAGGGAGGCTGCTGTTCCTCAAGGCACAGAGTCACAGGAAGGCTGTCCCAAAGCCTGGCATGGAGCCTCAGGGCTGCACTGGCAAGAGCATTGCCAGCAGGTCCAGGGAGGTTCTCCTTCCCCCTCTGCTCAGCCCTAGGGAAGCCCCACCTGGAGAACTGGGTTCAGTTCTGGGCTCCTCGGTACCAGAGACACAGGGAGCTCCTGAAAGGAGTTCAATGGAGAGCTACAGAGATGCTGAGGGCACTGAAGCGTCTGTGGCAGGAGGAAAGGCTGAGAGCCCTGGGGCTGCTGAGCCTGGAGCAGAGCAGAGCCAGAGGGGAGCTGCTCCATGCTGAGCAAGAGCTCAAGGGTGCAGGGGGCAAGAGGCTGGGGCCACACTCTGCTCAGTGGTGCCCAGGGCCAGGCCAAGGGGCAATGGGCACACACTGGAACCAGCAGGTTCCATCTGAACAGGAGGAGAAAGTTGTTTGTTGTGAGGGTGCAGAGCCCTGGCCCAGGCTGCCCAGAGAGCTTGGGGAGTCTCCTTGTCTGAAGAGATCCCAAAGGCACCTGGAGGTGATGCTGAGTGATGTGCTCTAGGGTGACTGCTTTAGCTAGGTGACCTCTGTTGGTCCCTTCCAACCTAAAGCATTCTGTGGAGCTTTGCTTGCTTTGCTAGCACCATGCCTCCCCTCCCAGAGGTACCAGCCACAAGCACATGACCACAGCAAGCTCCATTCTGCATGGCAAGCATCCTCCTGGCTAAGGAAGGAAAGGCTGGAGTCACCTCTCTGAGCCTCCACAAGGGAACTCCTGTAGGATTTGCCTTCTCCTAGAAGTCTTTCCATGCTGCAAAGAGAAATCTACAAATCTAGGCCAAACTTCCCTGCTCTTCTGTTAGCACCCCTGGGGTTGCAGGCTGCTTGTAGCAGCATTGCTCTTTGGAGTGAAGGCTGACTCTTGTGCTCCCTGCTGCTGCCTGGGCAGCCCTGGGGGGTCCTCCTGTGTACCTGCAGCACTACCCTGGCACTCAGGCTAATAATTTACAAGGGTCATTAACTGGGCGAGGTGAAAGGAGAGTCTTTGCACATTATATCAGCAACAACAAAAGAAATTACCCTTTTTGTCTTGCCAAGAATTGGCAGACAGAGGGAAGAAAGAAGGAGGGAGATGTAGAGACTCATGGTATGGACAAAGCCAGCAGGAGTCTATGGCTCTTGTGTTAGAGGACAAAGCAGAGAAAGAGGCACCAAATGACATTGGCAAGAGGCAGATACAAAGTGAACATCTTCCACACAGATATTTCNTCCTATCCTATCCTAGCTCCTATCCTACCCTATCCTACCCTATCTTATCTCCTATCCTATCATTTCCTAGATCCTA
>VWZO01008873.1:38995-81109 GCA_013396975.1 Bucco capensis | reverse complement strand
TCAGAGGCTGGAGCACCTCTCCTATGAGGACAGGCTGAGAGAGTTGGGATTCTTCAGTCTGGAGAAGAGAAAGCTCCCAGGAGACCTTCTTGTGGCCTTCCAGTATCTGCAGGGGCTACAAGAGGGCTGGGGAAGGACTCTTTAGGATGTCAGGCAGTGATGGGCCTAGGGGGAATGGACATAAGCTTGAGGAAGGGAGATTTACGTCGGATGTTAGGAGAAAGTTCTTCATCATGAGGGTGGTAAGACACTGGCACAGGTTGCCCAGAGAGGTGGTAGAAGCCCCATCACTGGAATTTTTTAATGCCAAGCTGCATGGGGCTCTGAGCAACCTGATCTAGTGGGAAGTGTCCCTGTCTGTGGCAGGGGATTTGGAACTAGATTATCTCTAAGGTCCCTTCCAACCCTGACAATTCTCTGATTCTGTAAGTTTTCATCTTTTCCTTCTGATTTTCCTCCCACCAGAGCAGAATAACCCTTCTGTTATTAACTCCATACCATCACACAGTAGCCCCAATATGAAATAAACCAAGAACATAGTGGACAGGTGACAAAACACAGTACAGAAACAGGTGGTAACATAGTTCTATGTCTTTAATGGAAAGATTTTGTTACAATTTAGAGTATGTGATATTCTTGCATTTTTAAAATGTGTGAAAGAAAATGCACAGAAAAAGTCAAAGGACACCAATGAATGTAAGATATTTTAAATGACCCACTTGTAAAAGACATGAAACACATTACACGAACAAAGGTTATATCCACAGTCATGAATACTCACTTCCTTCTACACAAAACCAACAATAAATAAAATCACATTATATGCAGATAGTTCTACTTACATCAGTAAAACACACTGTGCAGCTTTCTAATTGTTTTCTACCAGACTGGTACTAGGTTTCTCTGCTCTCCAGTATTTTTATGTTAATAATGAACACTATCACTGAAAAAAGGGGACAAAGTTAATCTCTACAGTGTCTATCCTGAGTCCTCTTAGCTTTCTGATAGCTACAGCCTATTCAAACACAGCAAATTCTAGCCATTGCTTTCATCTTGACACTCTGCCCCAGTCTTCCCAGCTCTTTTAGACATGCACAGTAAAGATGACATTGTTACTAGGTAAATACCCAACTTAAGGACGTGGTACACCCTGAGCAGGTCCAATGTACCACTTAAATTCTGTTTAAATTTTAGGTAAGGGGGCTATGTGAGATTTAGCAGGTAAATGAGCTTTCCACTGAGTGTCTAAATAAGCAGATAGTGAACAATAAAAACAGTGTACTGTGCAGAATGAGCTTGATCCCACCCTCCATACATTCAATAGTATCATCATGGGAATATAATAAATCCCTGAGCATTTTCCCTTTTCTCTCTCTAACTCAACTGCACAGACATTCTCCCTATATTTTAACAGATTCTTTAATACATTGCATCCTGTACTGCAGAAGTCACCACGATACCTGCCACAGAGCTACAGCACGGAGCTACTAAATATGGGAGGAAACATCACCTCACATGGCACCAAGATAATCGATCACTGATTACTAACTGTGATACTGGCTTTCCACTGGTGGTTCATTCCTCTCTCACACTGTATATGCAGTTCACAGAGAAAGAGAAGTCCAGAACATTACCAAGTTTGAACCAACAAAGCTGTGCTCATTGTATCTGCTGTATGTATAGTAAAACATTAGCAAAATCTCTATTCATAGTTTTGGGGGAGAATTGTGTGTTCCCTGTGCATACCAGTCGAGACAATGAAAGAAACCATTAAAATAAGATCATTCTTTTAAATAACCCTTTTTTGTACATTTTCCTTTGCTTGCTCAAGTGTTCTCTAGAAACAAGACAGAAACAACATGCAACAGTTCAGACAGCGCGGATTTTAACCTTTCAAAGACACAACACCTAATGAATCCAGAGAAGATTCCTGAAGTACTATAACTTAACATACAATCTTTAATAGTGTTGGGTTATTTAGAATATTTTACTTCTGATGTAGACTATTAACTTAGTGGTTAGTGACAGATTTTGAATGAACTTTAAGCCTCCCCTTTCGAAAGCTAGGTTTGTACGCTGTAGATGTGGTGTATGTCAGCTAGGAGTCATTCTGAAAGGTGAATTCTGGAATATGTAATAGCATAATAAACTAGTCTATGTAATGACACACTGGACATGATTAAACACTAGCCCAGGTAAGCCTGAAAGCCATGGCAGCATTTTTTTTTTTTAATCAAAACCAGCACTATTCTCATAAGAACACTAACATTAACCTTTATCCTTTCTTCCTCTATGGGTGAGATAAAGGGAGAGCTGCATTTATGCCAGAGTTCAGGGTTTCAGTGGGGCAAACCACAGTGCTTAGGCTTCCTGTCATTCTCTAGAAGAGAAAAGACACTATCCAAGTCTGCTGTACAGCTTGCTGACCCCTCAGACAGCCAGGTCTGAGGCCTCTCACAACCAGCTATTTGTTTGAATTTCAACAATCATTTTCCATTAGTCTCAGAGCTCAGATGTTAGAAGGTATCTGAAAATGGAAAAAATACAGGCCTCAAGCCATCTGCACAGATTTCTGCCCCTAAGCTGGGATATGCACAGTGCAAACACTTCGGTTCTTCCACTTGAAAGGCTTCACACACAAATCTTTTTTCGTGATTTCAACAGCAAGAAAGAAAGGCGAGGGAGGGAGGCAGGGAGGGGAAAAGACACAGAACATATCTGAAGGTGAAACTTTCTCCAGCATGTCTTTAGAAAATGTATTCCAAAAAGTAACCTTTGTATTTCTTTGCTTCTTAAAGGAGCTAAAACTGCCTCCTACAAAACACTTTGCTGAAATTTGTCCCTTAATCACTCACTGCCAAGTAACTAGTGCATGTTGTTAACCAACAGACACAGTAATATACCATTAGATGCTTGCATTTCTGTTCCATATGCCCCGCTTTGAAGAAAGTGGTTGCTAGATTTAATGACTTTTTATAGCAACAACAATTAGGTTAAAATAAAAACCAAAACCAAAAAACAACTGGCTGACACCACCTGATATATCTTACCAAGCTTGGACTAGTGCACCTTCTACGAGCCCAGTGTCACCCAGTAACCACTTCAGCTTTGATGGGACTGCTTCTACAACTTCAATTTATGGTACCAGTCTTGGGTATTTTTAAAAGGAAAGGATGGAAGCTGCAAAATTCAGATTAAACTTTAGAAAGTTTTTGGTCAATCCAAGATAGCCAAGATCAGACAATTCTGAACGTAAATCTCCAATCACGGCTGGTGTGGCTGTGGGCCAACACGAGCTGTGCTGGCAGCAGAGCAATGCAGTGGCAACAAGCAACAACTAAATTACGTAAAAGCCACCTTTCAGTGAAGAGGGAGCATTTCCAACTAAGTGATGGAAAATGGCTGTCTCTTCTCAAAGTACTTCTGAAGCCAGAAAAAAAATGGAGAATTCAAGAGTGTTCGCTCTACTCTGGGAAAAAAAAAAAAAAGGAAAAACCTCAACTGCTTTATTTAAAGAAACAAAACAGCTACATGGCTACTCTAAAGCACAGAGGAGGGTAGTAAAGGATGTGGATCTGTCTTGAGCTCCGGAAAAGGTGGACTGAATTGCCAAAGAAATTTATGACCAGGACTATGAGCTTCCTGTCTTTGATGTCTATTCTTGGCTTTCCAGGAGCATTATGGCATTCATGAGGTGAAAATCGCAGTGGAGCCAAGGTCAGCTAAGGCTGATGCAGCCTGTTTTACTGTAAAGCTGAGAAATTCACTCTCAACTGCTTCAAGATGCTGAGTTTGAAGCCTGAAGGCACTTCACTGAGGGCTTGAGCTCACTTCCACTGAATCAATGAGAGGTTTTTTTTGTCAGCTTAACAAGAGTGTGATCACCTCTCCAAGCCAAAATATGAATCTGAGATCAACCTCTTAGTAAAACATGCTGTCAGGGAACACCCTCTTATTTTGCCCAGCATAAATGTTTTCAAAGCATTAGTTACACCTTAATAACTCTCCATTAAATAACAGAGAAATATTTTCAATGCAAAAAAGCATTTCTTAAAAACAAAGTGAAAATAGATCAATAAAATTTATTTGCAGAAGGGAATGAATGTAACTCTTTAATAAACTGAATTCTAGCCACAATCTTGCACAGTGCACAGCACTCGCAAACAATAGGAAAAACTGAATGTTCTCAGAACTTAGCTTGGTTTGGTCTTCAGTGAAGCACATCACAGAAGGCAATGGTAATTAACTGGTGATGGTGGTAGGCATAGACAACTCCAGACACACAAACTGTCCATAAAAAAACTTCCAGAACTATCAAAGGCCCAGGACAAAGCATCTAGGCATGTGACTCTAAAGTTGTGTTGTCTTACTGAATCACATGAACTATTGAAAATTTTACTTTATCTTTGTCAACTTGCAGGGGAAGTCTACATGTTGAAGGTGAGTGTAGAAGGCAGGTAATTTGTCCACAGAATTCTCAAGAAGAGGATTCTGAGGTAAATCAGCTATTAAGTTGACCAATATTTGGAAATTTAAAAAAATGCTAATTAGCAGAATTTGTTAAACTTTGACAAAAACTACGAAGCCAATTTCAATTTAACAGGCACAACTGTGCAATAAACATATAGCCTATCAAGTGAACCTCAATTCAAGCACATGCAAGATTCTCTTTGGTTCAGCCATGCCCAGAATCACATCATTTGGTACCAACTGAGCAAAGCACTTCAAAGCTGACTTTGAGTGTGTTCTAAAGTCCTGAGGTGAGTCAAGACCCTTCTTGTGTTTCTCTGTAACAGAGATGCATGTTTGTAATACAGGCAATTTTTTGAAGCCAAAGAATGTAGGTTTTGAAAACTCTTTGGATGATCAATTATTATTGTTTTCATTAGACATTCCCCTGCAGAGTTTGAAGCCGAACATTGTGGCATTGAGCTAATGCAGATGAACCGGAAAGGGAAAGTGTATTAGTTGGTAAAGAATCTCTCTGCTGCATAATCTAAACTGAAGACAGTTTTTCATCTATGGTTCATAGAAGGCTGGGGAAACATTAGCAAGAGGCCTGTGAAAGGCAGCTATGAAAAGCAAGTTTATTTATGCTATACAGGAAGCTACTTAAGTGAAATGTCTTAGAAGATCTTCACATTTCCATGGGAGAAATGCAAAAGTAAGTGTGCATCAATTTAGAAAGATTAAATCCCATTGATCTAAAATGTTCTAATGTGCAAGAAAGCTTCACCTTTCTCAGGAGGTGCTGGGATACAAAGTTGTGGCTAGGCCTCCGTTAGCATCCCACCAAGAGGCATTTCATAAAAATACTTCTTCATGTCATGATTAAAACCCCTACATAAATCTGAGAATCAGGATTACCAGCTTTTTAATTAAAAAGTTGACCTGTGACTGTATTTTTTTTGAGTATGTTTACTCATAGTAAGATGCCACAACAACAACAAAAAAAAGCTGTCTTAACAATTTATTGTTCCAGCCAGATCTCCTGGCTCATATCTTCTGGTCTGACCTAACTGTGCATGCCACAGGAAAAATGCAGATGCACGCTACTGTCTTGCTCCCTAACTAGTCACTGCTTGAGTACCAGTTGACATTGCAAGGCAAGTCATACCAAGCACAATTTTGAAAACAAAGATTGTTCTTCAAACCATATCCTCTTTTCTCTACACATTTACACGTTTTCCTTCCCTTTTTCCTGTGGAAAGTAGTCAAATGGATAAAGGTAGAAATACTGAAAGGCATAATTGCACAACAGGAATTAGATCAAAACTCCCTTAGAAATTATTAAAAAATCCCAACCAAACCTTAAGCATGCCCAGGGGATAGAAAACTCAAAATGCTTGGAAAAAAAATCCAAAAACTAATCAGGAGGTCTGTTTTTCTGCCCAGCTTCATACCAGTATGAATGCTGCTCCAGCCTACATTCTTCTCTGGTGCCCATGAGATAAGAAGGCTACTTCAGAAAACTGTCCTTTGATGACAGTGTTATTTTAGCTAAGGCACCTTTGCAGAAGTCACACAGGGTCAGACTGGGAAACACGATGATGGAAATGTACCATGTGAGCAACAGCTGTTATAGTGAGTTCTGAAGATGCCAAATCTACCTGGTCTACACCCATCACTCACACTGGAGCTGCGTTGACAGTCAAGAAGCCCTACCCTCAGGCTGCCTGGGACATTGGACAATATTTAACAAGATGATAAACTCCTGCACATGCTAGAAGACAAATGAAACATCAGAAAAACAAAGTCCAAGGATATACTCAACTTTCAAGCCTAAGACCAGAAAGTTCTGCTTCTGAAATCAACCAAAAAAATTCACACACTAGAACCATAGTCATAGCTGGGTTTTCCCAAAGACAGTATTTTTATGGGTCTTCTTCACCATCTTTATAGTATGTACTCTTCACTTCCATTTGTTGACTAGAAAGTGCAGAGCTCTCCTTTGTCTAGTATAAAATGACTTGTCAGTAGCTAACTCAACACAGATCCAGTTTTCTCCTGATAAAGTCAAAGGCAAACATTGCAGGGATACTGATGGTAGGAGGATTAAAAACAGCCTTAGAGTTTTACCACTCCAATTCCTGGAGGTAGTTCCTTACATGTTTAATTCCACACACGAATAGTTAGCCTTGCTGACTAACAGAAGACTATTTAACATGTGACTATTTTCAGGATCAGGGCAATGCTCACACAGGCAACTCAGTACTAGCACTTACATTGTTTAAGTAACTGAATGCTGCACATGCCTAGAGAAAAGAACTGGGCAAAAAGTCTGTTATTATCCATAAAGTCACTTCTCCTTCCTTTAATACTGGTTCTAAAATGTTATTTACAGCTGTTGACTTACCCTGCACATTACTCCCATCATAAAAAATATGTCTTCAAAACATCCTTGCCCTTAAATTTTTAATCCTACTAAAGCAAAAATAGATACTTTAATAGAAAAATACAACATTAAAAATATCCTAAAAATAAAATGGTAGCATGGAATGTCATTTTTACACACACACAAAAAAAAATCCCCTTTTGAATTGCCTCAGCTATACAAACACTCATATTTACAGTTTTGGATGTAGTCCTTTGCTCATTAAGTTAATGGGATTTTGCCATTGACCTCACTGGAAACAGGAGCAGGGTCTACATGGACTCTATATGCCTCTCTGAAAAAGTCACAGCAGTCAAGAGAAAAGAGCCTGACAAACATATGTAAGACAGGAAGCTGCCAGTCCTCTCCAGAGGCCTGATAGTCTTCTCTCTCACAGCTTCACACCAGTGAAACAACCCATCCTTTACTGGAATTTCTCCTAACTCTCAGCACCTAAGAGGGAAAAACAGTGCTTTTGATTCTTATACTACACAAACAAGGAAAGAATGGGGGTTGTGTGTTTTTACCTGCCTTTCTCAGTGGAGTTAATTACATTCCCATGGAGTTAACTACACTCAAGTGCTAGTTCCCTCCCAGAACTAAACTCCATATCCCCCATCTTGTATCCCCTGTAACAAATGGCGATGATTCAGTGATGCAGGGTCATACCCCAAATTAATCCCTTTTCTCCTTTTGACAGGAACCAGCATCAGTGCCTGTGAAACCATATTTGATACCAACGGGTGAGATGCAATTCAGTAGAAAGGCGGTAAGAGAGAAAAAAAAAAAAGGGAACAGAATGAGGCATTGCCCATCAACTAAATCCAGATTTCCACCCTTAACATATCTTAGGAAATAGTGTCTTTACATATTAAGTATCGCCTATAACATTAAACTGCATCATTTTCTTTTTTCATGAGATGAAAGGCCATGCGGCATGATGTCATTAGTAAATAATTCCTGAGCTCCTGAAAGAAATTAAGACAAAATTACTGCTTAAAAGAGTGAGTTCTTCAACACCCTCTTGTTTTTATACTAATGTCTTTGGTTGTGTCCTTTTTCCTAATTCTTATTTTCCCTAGGAAGAATGGGATTCTTTTTCTTCATCTTCCTCTTTATGCAGCAGAAAAATGAGATCTAATGGAGTCTTCACGTAACTGCCGATGTTTCCCCATGTTACAATCCTCCTGTCGAGTTCGTCTCTCAATAGTTATTCTGTATTTCTTTCTGCATGAAAGGAGAGCAAGAGAGTCAGAAATCCTTCTCCAGCTACAGGATAACAGGACTTCCCTTTATAAAGAATGCCTGTAGGGGACAGCTGGGTGCCAGTTGAAAAATGAAATGTGGCAGAATGTCAAACCTTGGTCAAAGATTAAAGTAGTTTGCCTTGGAACATTTTACCCAAGCTCAAAAGTGCCAGTTAATTTCTATAGAGCAGTCTCAAAGCACCAAGACATAGACATTTACTTCTTTGAAAATTTCTGACCTAAGTGATTAGGAAGTTTTTGTGAAGTGTCATGTGAACTGAGTCACATCACTGCTTTACACTGATCAAAGCCAAATTTCCTTCCAGCGTACTGGAGGAGGTGGGGGAAGAGGGCACTTTCTTCAGAGTTCAAACAACAGAGCTGACTCATTATTCAGTTGCATTTCTCACTGAAACTATGTATTAACTAACTAATCTTCCCATCTTCCCCTGAGAAGGCTACTACGTTTTGTAATGTCAGAGGAGGCAGTAGGAATTAAGAAGAGGGATGTAGAGGATAGGTAAGAAATAAATACAACTGCTCATGCATGAAACCAGTTTTCCTGTGTGTCTTCCTCTAGGGCCTTTTGAAGAACTCTATTCTGTTACTTTGTACTTCAAATAAGCCCTCTGTCTCCTCTTTACTAGCCAATTCTCCCTCCAAAAGACTAAGAAGATTCACATTTATATTTTATACATTTATGCTTCTACTCGGTTTTAAGATCAATTTTTCAGTCGTGCCTCAGTGCAGCCCCGTGTGCATGCAGTACTGCTTGTCCAGATGCATGACAAATACCTGTATGCTAAGGAAAGCTCTGCTCCACTAGCAAGTGTAGCAGGAATCAGAGACAGATATATAGCAGTGGAAGAATGATTTTCAAAACGCCAATGCTTTAATTTGGATAACATAGCTCAGTAGAAAGTGGGAACCTACAAGGTCTGAAAAGATTCCCTAGACATTTATGTCTGTATCAGGAGGCTCCAAAACAACTTGGAAAACCCACATCCTTCACTTCATTTAGGTATTTTCAAGTCAGTTCCTTCCACAGGTCAGAGGATACAAAGTAGCAGCTGATGCACAAAGACAGGGCCACATTTTAGCTCTTTTAAGTTTAAAACCTTTCAAAGCTACTGTATCAGAACTACAATCTCAATCTTTTTTCAGTTTGCATGCACACACAAAACCGCATCTGCATGCTCATTTGTGGTAATTACAGATTCAAATGAAATGCAATCAGGAGGTACATATACAGTTGAAAGGTACAAATTACCTCCTGGGACACAAATGCTGGACATACATTTTCTAAAAATCTGACCCTTACCATCCTGTTATGTTTCAAATGTTTATTCTAATGGTAGAATTAGAAGGTTGTCCCTATTCCTGCTTTGAGTGAATGCAATCAGATCTCCAAGTTAAAATTCACCCATGTGTCTTTAGATCTCTCCAACAAGCAGATCCACCTGACCAGGTACTTGTGGTTTCCTTCAGTCAATGAGAGAAATAAGCTTTTCTAAGAGACACTCTTCTGACCTCGTTTAGATTTTATATGAGGATGACACGAACCACATCAAAAAAAAGTGCTCATTTCTCCCCTCTGACCATAAATACAAAGGGTACTGAGCTCAGGTGCGTACATCTGCTTTACAGACACTCACCTTTGCTTACATGGATTTCCAATCCAAACTACAGATCTCTTTCTAGCTTCCACTCAATACTCAAAACCTAAGCATGGTACCAGACAAGCTGTATGAATAAATCTCTTGCACAATCACAACCTGCACAACTGTGCTGGCAAGAAGTACCAGAAAAGGCTTTCCAGGCCCAGGGCACTTTCCTAAAGCAACTGTGAATGACTGGAACTCACTGGAATTACTTCTGTGAGTAAAGCTACTCAGTGATGAGGCCCTGAGTCAATTAAATGATTTGGATATACACAAAAGGACAGTCAAGGCGTGTTCACTGTGTTTGGTGGGAACGTTGCCACAGATTATTAAGGTGCCTCTCTGTCTCCCATCAAAGATGTGCTGCTGGGAAGTGAGGAGTTTGGATAATGAGTAAGGAGTTTACAGAATTTTCAATGACTGAACTAACCTGAAAAAGTAAAAAGCCATTAGCAATCCCGCTCCGAGCAAGGCGCCCACAACTATTCCTGTTACTGCTGATTCTCCTAGACCACCTGCTTGAAAAGGGGAAAAAGAAACAATCAAGGTTCATATTGAGAACTACTTGCATTCGCATATGGGGAAATACACACTAGGAAACAAGTGAACAACATCACATACTAACTAAAGCCCTTTAGAGCTCAGGCCTCCATGGAAACCTCTTCATTAGTTCCATATCTGCATGTTTATTTTCTGTCCTTGCTTTCCATGGGGTTAAACAAGACCCCAAGATCAGTGTTAAATGAAGACACATCCCTATAGATGTGATACACAGAAACGTTGTTAGGAAACTGGTCTGGACAGCCTGGTCAGAAACGCAACACTGACACACTAATAGGAATCAGCACTGAATATGCCCCGAGTCATTATAAGAGAAACAAACTAATTTCACCTGCTTACCATCACAACCTTCTATCACCCAGGTTTATTAAAATGACTGCATGATTATCCAATGGCTCCTCAATTTATTTTTTTTTCTGAACCTACGATGTTTCAAATTAAAGCCTATGGGTTTCACCTTGCTCCAAACGTCAACAGAGAAATAGTATGACCACCGGAGCCCAAGCAGGGACTCTCACTCTGCAAAGTGCAAGGCACCTGAAGAACAATAACGTTTTCAGGTGGGTGCAGCCTGCTTCTTCTTCCACGCCTACCTAAGTTTTTGGAAACAAACAGAGAAATATTAAAGACATTTATCTACTCCCTCCATTTATCTTGGCCCTTTGAGGGGATTCTGTCTGTACATCAGGATGTGTGGAAGGAAGAAGGTGCATAGCTACACCATGCAGAGCATTGTGGGTATGGCCTGGAAACAGTCTTGACAACATGTGCGTACACACAAGTTTTTCAGAGATCAAAGAATTATCAGGCTGTAGATACCTTTACACTGCAGGACTAGAAATTTGTTTCCTGTGAAACAAATCCTTTGCTACTGAGGCACAAGTATCTTCCCATCCTTATCTCCATGCAATGTCCCGCTCTCTACAACAGAGGCTGCAAAGTCAGCATGCTGGAAAATAAGTATACCTTCTTTGTGGAGAGTAATCTCAGCCTTCTGGATCCACATGATTCAATTGGCTTCGCTTCCTACTGGGCCCCTTGCAATGCCTTCTCATAGCACTGAAAATCATTCTGCACTGGGAGAACACTGCTCCCATTAGCACTGGCCTCCTCAGCTGCTAATTATCAATATGATTATTCTCTGGGTTTCAGTTATATCCTTCTTTCTGTCTAAAAGAGATTTTTAACATTTAGCCCCTGGGAAGCCCTAAAGCCTCCAGGGCCCTGGGCTGTGCATCATGATTACTGTCATGTTCAGGGAAGTGATTCAGACCACGTACTACCCATGGCTGCCAGACCTTAACTAGCCAGTCAGCAGACAGACATAGTCATGATGTCTCAGTTGGACAACAGTGCTGAGCTATTTAATATAGCCTGTTATACTGCATCAACACATGGATTCCTCTCTTTGATAGCTTGGTCAGAAGCATTAAATCACTAAACTTACATGATTTACATGGTGTATTGTTTGTGTGCTCTGAAACTCGGCTTTGGTCTACTCGCAGCCTGCCGTGATTCCAAGGATATTTCACATTCGACCGAATTTCAAAACGCCCCTGCTTTCCATAGTAGTCCCCAATTACCTATGCAAAAAAAAGAAAGGAATGAAAAGATTTTCCTATCAGCTTAGGGAATTAAACAGGAAAGAGGCATCACTCACTTTGACTCCTGTGGCAGGATGCTGAATCACAGAGAATAGGATTGAAGGGGTCTCTGGAAGGTTATACAGCACATGCCTTGCCCCAGGGCAGGATAAGCTGAATAAAAGCATTCCTGACAGATGTTTATCTAACTTGGTCTTAAAAGCCTCCAAAGATGGAGGCTTCACAACTCCTGTAAGCAATTCTGGAACTCAGCTATCCTTACTGTTCGTGTTTTTCCCTAACAAATAACCTGTATCTCCCATGTCGCAATTATTCATCACTACCTATCAAATTGTCAGTGGACATACAGACTCTTCCCTTCCAAAACATCACTGTAAGTACTCACATGCTCTTATTTAGTCTGCCCTCAGGCTTCTCTTCTATATAAAGCCAGCTTACACAAGTTTTTTTAACCCTTTGAATATTCCTCCTGCTCTCCCTGGCCTTTCTTCAATTGCTCCATAGTGCTGAGCACTCAGGACCGTCAGGCATTTAAGTGGAAGTATTAGGTACTTTGTGTGCTGAGGCTCCCCCACTACACACTCCAGGCTGGATTTTTCTTTTTTGCAAGGATCTAGAGGTACTTGATCATGTTCAGCTAAAATCTTCAGATCTTCCACAGAACAACAACAGAGCCTATTCTCCATCCTCTATTTCTGCAGTTGTTGATATTGACACAGAAAGGGCCTTTCATGCTTACTGTTCTGGTAGCATGGACTACTCTTTCAGACCAACTCATCGAGATACTTTAGTCCTGTCCTCAAAAGTAAATATAGACTTTATTCAAGATAACTTATGTTGGATCTACTGCAAAGTTGCAGGACTAATTTGAGCTAACAGCAGTAGGTCACTCATCTGGAAATTGTTTTAAAAAATTGTTTTAAATGTACAGTACTAGAGGCTAAAGATCATGACACTGAAGTAGTCAGAAGCAATGGCAGTAGCACATCCTCATGCTTTTATAAAAAAGGTTCTTCAGTTTATCTCTGCCACTGCACTGACAAGAACAATATAGCTTCGCCAGATTCAAATCCACGTGTAGAAATATCCAGCACAGTTTAACTGCCACTTTATGTTTGAGCTTGAGGCAATAGCTTGAGGCCAGCAAATCCTGGTTGATGCTGACTTTGCAATTAACACAAGTTTCACACTGCAGCTGGAGTTAGGTTAATGAATCTATTAATAAACTCAATGCAGCCCCACCACTCTCTATGTGCAGCTGGTGCTATTTCTCACAGAGCATTTTTCACAGTCAAGCTGCTTCCAATCTTACTGCATCCAGTGGAATAACCCACGTGGTGAATATGGAGCTGTCTGATTAAAATGTGTCTTACACATTTCAAGGCACTCAGGTCATACTCCCTGATAGACAAGGTGACACAAGGTCGGCACTCCTGCCTGTGGTTGACTACAGGGCAAGATTAAAAAACCTGTACCCACTGTGTTTATACAGCAGGGTAACTTGTGAGTTCCCATTGCTGTAAGACTAATCTTTCTTATTACCAATGAATAAAAGGCTTTGCACATTTTAAACAGTAATTTTCATATTCAAACTTTATCAGTGCTTAGCTAGTTTGTGAGATTTCACCCTTTAAATTTTAAAGACTCTAGCATCATATAAAATAATGTATTGTTAAAGAAAAGAAGGTAAGAAAGTTAAAAAAAAACTTACGATAACTACTTTGAGATAATTATTTTACAGAAAGGATTTGTTTGCCAGGTTGGTAAAATTAAGCAATACTATTTTGATATGTATATTAAATAAAGAGATGCCCATCAAGTAAACAGATGATGTCATGTTACATTACACCAGCTAATTCATCAGTGACCAATTGCAGTAGTGTTTGTTTCCTTACCTCCTGTGTCCCTGCCTCTGGGTCTGTCATTCCAATCACAGAGAAATCCCCGTATCTGTCTCCATTGGCATCAATGGATACCTGCCCTGCAATGCCTTAAGAATGGCATGTGAAGAATTATAAAATTAATTAGTTAAAATACTGAGCCTTTCCAAGGAAAACCAAAAACAGTGGACAGGTTTTTACAGACCGATATGACAGGAAATCTCATCAGTCTCCCAGCATTCTTGTTGGCATTCCAAAAGAAACTGTAATTTCATCTCGGTGTCTGCATTCCTGAATTCTTAACATTTCTCCTTTTTAAATATCAGATGTGTGAGATTGTTTGGGGAATACGTGAGAAAAATCTAATCCAAAAGCTAGCATGCTAGAATAAAAACACAAATATATTTAACACGAATTATTTACAGAAAGTCTAACCCTGAAATGTCTAACAATGCCTCAATGTGGAGAGTCCAGCTCATGTGCTGCAGAGGACAGAAACGCACAGCCCTACAGGGTTGGTGCACCCATACAGCCAGTCCAGTGTTCTTTTTCCATCTGATGGGATACTGGAGAGGGCATGAACAAGGGGTACCACGTACATCACATGTATTAAGTTCTGCATTCATTTACATGGGACTAACCATATAACATCATGCTGTTTGTTTTATAGTTTTAGACCTCCAGGTTCACTTCCTTCCTTTACAACTTCTAGGAAACTTAAAGAAACTGGGAATCATAGACTCATAAGTCAAGTTTGAAAGGGCTTCAGGTCTTGATTCCAATCTCTCCCTCAGAGCAGGGTCAGCCAGGAGGTCAGAATAAGAGGCTGCTCAGGGTTTTATCTTGTCTTCCAAACCTTCAAGAATGGAAAGCGCACAACCTCTCTGGGGCTACCTGTTCCAACTGTGATGATGAATAAACAGTTCCTTGTACTGAGTCTGAAGTTCTTCTTTCAAGTGTATGCCTTTGTGTACAAAAGAGTGTGTATCCAACTTCTTGTGGTGTGAGTCAAACAGGCTCTTAAAATCCATCAAATAATACCAATTAACTACAAGGAAACATTTGCTGCTATTCTTTATCATATCAGATATTCTTAACTGTGATTCTTAACTGCCTGATACCAAACGCAGCCATTTACACCAGTGCACGTCAAATGGGCATCATTATACATTCATGTTACACCAACTACAAGACTAGACCAGATTCTCTCTCCTAAAATAGTGTGTTTTGGGAAGTCATGTATGTGAACAGAGGTGGTTGGACATAAAGCACAATCTCCAGCTGGCGCAGAGCTCCTTATGGGATGACTGCAACTATCTACAGAAGGATCTGGACAGACTGGATTAATAGGTCAAGGCCAAGTGCTGAGTCCTGCACTTGGGTCACAACAACTCTAGGCAATGCTACAGGCTGGAAAGCTGCCTGGCAGAGAAGGACCTGGGGGTGCTGCTCAACAGCCAACTAAACATGAGCCAGCAGTGTGCCCAGGTGGCCAAGAAGACCAACAGCATCCTGGCCTGTATCTGAAAGTGTGGCCAGCAGGACTAGTGCAGGGATTGTCCCTCTGTACGCAGCACTGGTGAGGCCACACCTCGAATACTGTGTTCAGTTTTGGGCCCCTCACTGCAAGAAGGACATTGAGGCATTCAAGTGTGTCTAAAAGAGGGCAATGAAGCCAGTGAAGGGTCTAGAGCACAAGTTCTGTGAGTCTGGCAATGAAAAGGCTCAAGGAAGACCTTATCTCTCTCTAAAACTACCTGAAAGAAGGCGGTACTAAGGCAGGAGTTGGTCTCTTCTCCCAGGTTACCAGTGATAGGACAAAAGGTAATGGCCTCAAGTTGCACCCTAGGAGGTTTATATTCCACATTATGAAAAATTTCTTCACTGAAAGAGTTGTCAGGCATTGGAATAGGCTGCCCAGGGAAGTGGTGGAGTCTCTGCCCCTGGAGGTGTTCCAAAAAGATATAGATATGGTACTTAGTGACATGGTCTAGTGGGCATGGTGCTGATAGGTTGATGGTTGGACTTGATCACTTTAGAGGTCTTTTCCAACATTAAAGATTCTGTGATTTAAAGCAGTCCCTGTGTTGCCTTAAGCTGCCCTGGGGACCATTTTGCCTTGTGGTCAGACCACAATTTGAGAACAGAAAAGTTTGGAGGTGCTATCCTTCTTGCCTTCCTCTGTCGAGTGTGTTGTTAGAGCAAGAACCTAACCACTGAGGTTTTTTCTTACACATTCAAATTAATTATTTGCTTCATATCTAGGGGAAATGTTTCTTTCTCTTAGGCATTTCCATAGGAAATCATGCCGATCTTACACCAAAAGACTGGAGTATTTTAAGAGGCAGATGGGAATATTATAAAGAGATGGACTGGAATAGTCAAAGAGATGATAAATGAATCCAATAATTCTTTGTTTCCTTATTACAATCCATACCTGACAAAAGCATTCGCATTGCTTTGGATCAGGCAGGGTAACATACAACTGCCAGTTCCACCGAGGAGTTGCAGCCTACAGGATTACGCACAGAAAGGCACAGTGCTGTTTGGCTGCTGCCTCTGAAATAACATGCACAGCTTTGGGGAAAATCATTCAAGGGCCCAAAGGAGCCCTGTCAACAAACAAACAAACAAACAAAAACCTGGCGCCTGCTTGCTTCTACCCATTTCCAGGCTTTCAAGATAAACAAGTCAAATGGAAAAAATCAGGCAATCTCAGAGCTACTAGATGCACATGAGTAAAGCGAGCAGCTGTAATCTTTTTAAAAACAAAAAAGGAGCCTGAGAAAATGATTGGTGTTTCTTTGTAACATCAGTGAGGGTTATTAAATCGTTAGGAGTTTTTAGGGCTGAGTAAGACCTCAAGGGTTGGTGCAAAAAAACCCAAAAGTCAGACTGGTGAGGTACGTGAGCCAGCCTTGAAGACGTATAAGGTTTCATACAGTTGTTCTCCTCTCATTTAAGAGTGGACTATACCTGGGTCCTTACTCTGCACACAAAAAAGACCTGAATTTTTTTGACTCTGAAAGCTTGAATTCCATATTAACTCTTACCTTCGTATGTTCTGTTCCATGTTTGCTGAACAATTTTTTCCCCATCTTTCTTACTGAAACCAAACTTCAGGACTTCCTGTAAAGCTAGAGCATAAAGAAGAATAGCATCATGGAATCCTTCCACAAACATGTTCACCTAGAAAAAACAGAAAGGAAAAAAAAAACAATGGCAATTGACATTAAAAACTTTTATTCCCTATGGAAGGAAACTCCCAACTAACCAAAATTACTAATTTGTAGGGTCATTTTCTCAACTGCCGGAACACAAAGAAATGCGTCCCAAAAAACCACAGTGGGAAATGGCAACTTTTGACCCATTTTTAAAAACAGTTAACCACTATCTGCTATTCTGAACATGCAAAAAACACTTCAGTGTTGTGTCTGAACAGCTCTGCAGATATGGGAGAAATTTGCAGATCACAGTTCCCATGCCCAGACACACAAATTCTGCAGCTGACCATGTGGGATTCTGTAAGCTTCTGAGCACCCTCATCTCACAGCACCAAATAACGTCCTCCTCCCCTGAACAGAGGACTTAGCGCTTCTCAGGACTGTAAAGTATGTTCTGCTGTGATTTTTTTTTTTTTTTGCAGAGCACAACTGGTGGATTTGCTTGTTTAATGATTACCACTTCCATGTCTGGCCCTTGTTAAGCTGCACATCTCTCTGCTAGCAAATGAGCAATGGAGAAACTACTTACCCTCTACAGTAATCTGTTCTCTGGAACTGCCAGGAGAACACTTTCCTGTCCCTTATAGTCTTCTCAGTCAGTGACATGAAATGAATGAAACATTTTCTAAGCCTAACATAAGACAGCTGTCAACCAGCTCTGCTTCTCACAAGTCTACGTGGGCAACCTAGGTCTGCATCACTGTAAGCAACAACAGTTAAAAGCAGAGTGCTACAGAAACATTACAGGTTTGTTCACAGGAGCCTGCTGTGCTCCAGTGATGAAGGATTAATTATTTTAGGAGCTTGGTTCAGATGGTGACACTTCAGCAAAAGCAGAGACACATGGCTTGAGCAGCATAGGTATTCCTCTTCTCAAAGCAGTAACACATACCTCAGTAGCTCAATGCACCCTGGTGCGATGCATAGCAATTCAGAATTAACTATCTTTTCACTCACAGTTTCATTACAATGAAAAAGCTCCTGACGTCCTAGAAAAGGTGTAGTCAATGATTATACCCCATTACGTGGTCTCTTATTGCCATTTCCAGTGAACAACCCACCTCTACAAATATTATTCTGGATAGAAACAACATCTAGCTTATCTTCCACTTCAATGTAGCTAAACAATTAGAAATGTTGGTAAATAAAGTGTTACTGTAATTCTCACAGTTTTAGCTGGACTGTAAAATGTTACAAGATAAAAATATGTAGTCAGTTAAGTAAATAACTGCTTCACAGATTAAAAAAAATTGCACAGTTGATTGGCTAAGCTAAACTAAGCAAGCCCCTGGTAATGTAACTACATGCAAGACATTCTTTCACTCTTAAACCATTTGCCAACAGTAATGAGAATTTTGGGATTACTTACTGATAATACAAAAGTTTACACTGCTCTAACATTTAAAATTGGACTTTCAGTTAACTTCTACCTAAGCACCATCAGTTTAGGGCAAGAGCTCATAGCACTACAGAAAGTCCGTAACAGCTCAGCTCAGTCTGACAGCCAAAGATTTAAAAGCAGCTCAGTTATTTTGACCTAAGAAGAAAGCACAAAAGAAGACATGAAAGGCAGGTTTTTGGAGGAATAACAAGAGCTAATGGACAGAGTGCACACTAGGACAAGCTTTGCCAACAGGAGGTTTAATTTTTCAGAATTGAAAAAAAATAAGAACACCAACAAACTAAGGAATCACAAAACTTGACAACTGTTTTACATGCCAATGTTACAGTCCAAGTTGTCTGTGGATGATCAAACAAGGGCTTTCTTGAGGTGACGCTCATTCTCTCAGTACAGAAGTCTCTCTAGTTATTTTGCCTCCTTGCTGGCTAATTCACAGCTTGTGGCTGGCATTTGTTTCAAGCAAAGCTGTTTGTCCCTTCCTTTCCCTGTAGCAAAGACTTCTCAGTGCAACAAGGGACCTTCAAAATCCAAAAATTTTTATTATTGATTTACACTGGGTTTTAATTACAATTGTGAGCTGAGCTCCAAATTCTCTGATTGTAATTTACACATCAGGTCTACTTAAATGTTGCTGTTCCTGACCTGTACCGCACAGTAGAGTCAACTCTCAACATGTGGATGAAAAACTGGACATGGNACTAGATGACCTCCAGAGGTCCCTTCCAACCCAAACCATTCTATGATTCTATGTGTCATCAGATAATCAAGTGGCAGCAGAGAAGCTGCCAGATTTCCTAAGTATCTTTGGAGGCTGCAGTACAAATACAGGGAAACTCCCCTACCAAGACACCACAGAATCATTAAGGTTGGAAGAGACTTCTAGGATTATCAAGTCCAACCATACCTATCACTAGCATACCCCTAAACCATGTCCCTAAGTAGAGCATCTAAATGTTTCTTAAACACTTCTAGTGACAGTGGCTCCACCACTGCTCTGGGCAGCCTATTCCAAGACTTATCAACCCTTTCAGGAAAGAAATTTCTCCTTTTATCTAATCTAAACCTCCCCTGCTGCAACTTGAAGCCATATGCCTTCCTTATAACTTTTACATCCTATTCAATGAACCATATAAGTAAAATGTAGGTAAGCTAACTGCACAGTCAGATGAGATAATCATACCTTTGTGCCTTTTTCCCCCCCTACCTTTCTACCCTAATTAACCATCTTCTATCAGAAAAAAACCCTCTTGTGAGTTTCACCTGAATAAATTTTACACAGTTCTAAGTTATAGTTCCCCAAGTAGCTATAGTGCGACCACACTATTCATATATATCAAGGTGTTAAAAGCATACACAGCAATGCAAAATACTACTGACATGGAAGATGGCCAAGCTACAGCTATGTAGGGCACATAATTTTCCATATCCTGCCCACTGACTGTTAAGTAACCTTATTCTCTTCCATCTGGAACTGCCCAGCTCTGAAGCACAGCGATTACAGCAATTCATACCACTTCAGTGCTAGGTGGGGACAATCATCATCACCTTTTCTCTACTACAAAGCAAACAGCTAATAATCCCGTCTCTGCATCTTGTGAAGCTACAGTTCAGGCCAAAATCAGTGAGGATCCTGTGGGACTGCACAGGGTGTACCCAGACTTTTTGCAAAAATCTTACCAATTTACATACTTGACATGATGTTCAAGTGAGCTAATGTTCCCTGGAAGTCTACCGATACTTCACTATCCTTCAGATTAGTCCACCGGCACAAAACCTCAAACAATCATGTATGGAATTTCGATCCTATAAACACATGAAGCTCATCTAACCTCGGGACTATGAATACTATAAATGAATCTTCATGAATTTTAGCAATACTGTGTTATACTGTAAAACTAGAGAATGACGTAGTAAAAACACGGCAACAAAGTTCAAATACAGCAGCTATACTTCAGATATAGTTGATATAGATATATATTTTATATATATATTCAGATATACATATATATGCTATGATGTACTTCAATCTCATGCCAAGCTGGTTCACCTACCTCATGACTAGGGACTTGCCTGGCACAGCAATACATCTTACAGTTAAGGTAGATGTTTATCAGATGTTTAACAGATCTCATGCTGTTTCAGTACAATATAGTCTCTTTCTAAGCAGTTGTAACTTAACAGCCCTCTCTTTTTAATCCTTCTTCATCAAGCCAATTATAATTACAGTCTTTGCTTTACGAGTTTTCCCCAGAAACTCTGACGTAGCTAACTGTTTTACGTGCATTTCTTAACATGTATCTTTGGTTGTCTTCTGTTGATTGACTCACCATGCAGTAATACATTCTTCACTTAATTTTGGTGCAGGAACTTTTCTCCTTTATACCAATTGCTGATGTTAACACACCTCCCTTCAGGACATTGCCACTGCTGATGCTGTTGCTGTATGTGCACCTTTATGTTCCTGAGAAGCCCAGGAGCCCTCAGCAGTTCCTTGAAGAGCTGTTGTGCCTTTGCTCTGAGCTGCACAAGGTGCTCATAACCTCTATTTAGTAGATGATAGACAGATACAACCAATTCAGTTTAAAATTACTTTTTTTAAGATAAAATATGAGCGCTACAAACTGATTTTCTATTAAACTTTTAGTTTTCAATAAACTCTGTGAGAAACTCTGGAGGGAAGCAAAATGTAGATTGACAATGTGAAGCCAACAGAAGAAGATTCTTACATCTGAGTACTGCCCGCAGCTAGGGAAAGTGCATTTCAAACCAGTAATGCTGTATCCAGCTTCAGTTTTGCAGTAATTTATTAGTCCTACTGCTACAACACTACCACATATCATCCTGCACACTACCACAGTAACAGGATTATCACAGCTCTCATTAATTCAACATCCAGCTCCTCAGCTCATAGAATCATAGAATCATTAAGTTGGAAGAGACCTCTAAGATCATTGAGTTCAACCATCAGCCTATCAACACCATGCCCACTAAACCATGTCACTAAACACCACATCTACACTTTTTTTTCAATACCTCCAAGAATGGTGACTCCACCACTTCCCTGGACAGCCTGTTCCAATGCTTAACTCTTTCAGTGAAGAAATTTTTCCTAATACCCAATCTAAATCTTCTCTGATGCAACTTGAGGCCATTTCCTCTTGTCCTATCACTGGTAACCTGGGAGAAGAGACCAACTCCCACCTCATTACAAGCTCATTTCAGGATGAGAGTGTGGGTGCTAGTGCTGGGGAACACATCTCCCTCAGGCCACACTAAGGGGAGGGGCAACAGCTCTGGGAAACCACGGAGGTGAACACTCCTCATGTGATTTCTTACTGCTGCTACACAACAGAAACTCACAAAGTTCCTAAACCTCACCTTGGATGACAGCTACTCCCATACATCGTGATTGGGATTTCAAAGACTCTTAAGTATAACATATCTAAAGACACAGGTTCCTTGCATAGCTAGCGGTCATTAACAGCATGTCTCAGGGTGCCTACAAACATGAATACATGACCTGGCCCGTTTCCACATCACTGTGAAACCAGCTCAGTAACTGTAAAGGATAATAAAGCTGTAAAACAGTTAATCAAAGCTGTATGTTTAGGTGCCTAATACTAAAAATACAGCCTGTTTGCTTGGGCAACAAGACCATTTCCATAACAGAGTTGAACCTTACTGGTTCAAAGAAACAGGAAGGGAAAGAGAAAAATAATAGAAACACATGCCTTCTCCAGAGAATGCCACTTTCTCAGTATTTAATTCACAACTTAAAAAGAACATACTGCGTCACAAGAAATTCTGGGCAATGCAGCTGCAGCCAACAACAGTTTCTCACTGCATTCACTGATATCAACTCTCTATAATAAATACATAAATACATAAGCTGGCACCTGCTCAAGAACACGAAGCCAGAGCTCAGGATTTGGTTTTCCAAACAACGGATAACTGCCTGAACTTTCATTTGTTATTTGGGACTGGAATCCACATCTCTGCCCAGAAAAAGAGGATGAGCATTGCCCAGTGTAAGGAGATGTCATACAACAATAAAACTTTGTGCATACTTAAGAGAAACATTCAAATACTGCTGTTATCAATTTCACTTTTCACAGGGGGACAGTGTGTACATGAAAACCCATAGAACACTTTTCTTGTAGTGGAATATGCGACTTTTATTATGTGAATTCTGCAAAATGAGATTTATACTCTGCTGCAATAAAACAAGACATCATTTCCCTTTAAGGAGACTTTTTCCAACAATGCTGCTTACCTGTGTCCATCTTCTCACCAGTACCGCTGAGTGCAAAGGAGATGGAGACATGCACTTCTGCCAAACCACTCTGCACACCAGGAACTGCTGCCCCAGCATGAGAACTTTGCAACTGAAGTGCAAATTGTGAGAGAAAGTGTAGGCAGAAAAAACAGGGTGATGATTACATCTGGGTATCAAGCAGTGGTCACAGCCTAACAGCTGCCCACCTCCACCACAGAGGTGCCTGCAAGCACCATTTGAGAGACAAGATATATAGAAAAAGCTCTGCTTTTACCACACTTTTTGTTTTGATTTGGACACAAAGATGCTCTACCACAGCTAAGTCCTTTTCCTTCAGGATAAGACCATGCCTGTGTCTGCCTGCACTGTACAGCCATGCATCTGACCGGCTAGTACATGAGCTGGTGTGTACCCTGGGCATGTCAAACCATTGCTACTTTTCCTCAACTTAAGAGAAGAAGATGCTTACTCCAATGTGACTGAAATACCACCAGTGACAAGATCCTACCCACTTTAAAGTCAGCTGTGGACCAGAAGCCAGTCCTTTGTTTCATGAAAAGGTTTGCTGAAAGAGAATAAATTAACAAAAAGAAAAGTAAATTAACAACCAATATCTGGGACTCGCTTAAAAAAAGGCTACCAATATCAGGTAGTTAAGAGATTTGGTCAGTGAGGGTTATTTTCTTGCTAAAGAAAGAAAACTAGAAGAGATCCTTTGCTCTTGTATCTTGTCCTCATTTCTCAAACCCTCTTCCTTGCTTTTAATAGTCTATTCCTGAAAAACCAGTAAATTTACTCACTGTCATGTAGCTGGAGCAGCCACAAGTTGCTCTTTTGTCTCAATGGTGAACTGAAGCAGAAAGCTATTCAGTCCCAGGTTGCAGGGGAGCTGCACTGCGAAACACAAACTAAAACATGACAGGGTACAGCAACAACTGAGATGCAAGGGCACAGAGGAACTTTTCCACCCCACCATATGCAAAAGCTGCTCTTTCTTTGTTCTTTTATTGCTTGCAACACTCTCCTATGATTAGAAAACAGCCTTAACCCCTAGTGCCTGCTGCCAATAGGCCAGGCAGAAAACTTTCAAGAGACAACCAAAATTTGCTCCTTCCATGAAACACAGACATGGGAATCATCACCTCAGCAGATTTAGAGCTTTACTACCCGTCACCTCACATCAAGGGGCTCTCACTGTTACTGATTTGCACAAACTTCGAATCAAGCCCACAGTCTGACATGACTGGGTCTCAGACCCCACCCCAGACTCCAACAGTGTAGCCAACACAGGAGGGCAATGAGCTGAAAACTGCCCTGCTCCAGGACTGGGAGGACCTCTGGGAGCAGATTTTCTCCCTGCAAACTTGTGTGGGACTTATTCCTGGCTCTATCCAACATGCTCACTGATACCTTCTGCAAGTTGGCACCAGCCATTTTACCCCTCTGTGGCTTTGGTTCCTGTACTAGTTTGAAGTATTGGTCTCAAAGGAGTGAAACTGATGTAGCTGTGGTGAAGCAATGTTTCGTACCAGAAGTGAACTACCTAGAGAATTATCATTTATGGGAATTTTTCCTTTACGTTTACTTACACACATGCTATTCACCACATAATTTAACTCTAAAGGGCTCCACCTATCAAGCAAAAGGACAGTATCAGAAAAAGCACTAATTTGCTACTGCACTCAAGGTGAAATCCTCCTCCCGATGTTCGTAATACATTTCTAACTCCAGAAAAATGACCAATGCAAAGGATTTCTAGTACACAGCACTATAGTATCATTGCTTGAACACTGAAGAGATCTTAACTGTAAAAGGTATCACTGTCCCTGCCNCACCAGAGCTGAGTAGAGGGGCATGATCACCTCCCTGCTCCTGCTGACAACACCGTTTCTGATACAGGCCAGGATGCCATTGGCCTTCTTGGCCACCTGGGCACACTGCTGGCTCATGTTCATCCGGCTGTCAATCAGCACACCTAGGTCCCTCTCTGCCTTCCAGCTCTCCAGCCACTCCTCCCCAAGCCTGTAGCGCTGCTGGGGGTTGTTATGGCCAAGGTGCAGCACCCGGCATTTGGCCTTATTGAACTTCATGGCATTGGCCTTGGCCCAGCCATCCAGCCTGTCTAGATCCCGCTGCAGAGCTTCCCTACCCTCAAGCAGATCGACATTGCCACCCAGCTTGGTGTCATCTGCAAACTTACTAAGGGTGCACTCTACCCCCTGGTCCAGGTCATTAATGAAGATGTTGAACAGGAGTGGCCCCAGTACTGAGCCCTGTGGGACCCCACTCGTGACCCATTCATATGATGAACTACATGACTATATGTTCAGAAATCACACATTGTCACAGTGGTGTAACACAGGAAATATTAAAGTAACTCTTTTCAGCTGAAGACATACAGAAATTAAAGCATGCTTGTTCTAAATACATTTTTCTAAGGATAACGTTGGTAGTCTGATGATAATCTGTTACACGGTTGTAATGAATGCTCATATTTTAAGTTAGCATTTTGTAATGATTGAGGCATTTTAACTGCAGATGAATATCTAGTAATAAAAAGAAAACAAAACAAAAACAACAAAACCAAACCAACAAACTAAAAACTCCCAACCTCCTTTTGTTAGCTATAAGGTTTTAAATGGGAGCATGCAAGTCTGTTTTTCAAGGTGGAATGTATTTCAGTGTTCAGGATGACAGTGTCACTCATCTGAAAAAATCAGTTCCATTTGCTAAAATAAGCTAACTGGTTTAAATAAATTCAGAGCTAGGACAAAGAGGAAGGATTTCTTTTTTAAAATGTTTATCCGTGTACAATGTGCAACTGTTTTGGGTTCTAGGTTTCTGATACGATTACCAAACCACAAAAATCACAGAAATATTTTCTTTTCTATACTAAAAACTCTAAAGATCACATCAGTTCTCTTGCCAAACTTACAAGAAAAATTACTGTATCACAGTTGAGAAAGCTCACACTTCAAACTGAATTTACCTGTGCTACACTCTACACTAGCTGGTGAATAAATAGCATCAGGGTGGGCTGGTAAACCATCTGATTAAAGGATCATCTGATTTCTTCTTTGCAGCAGGTTAGCAAAGGCTACCCAGCAGAGTGTTTGCTTTAAATATAGTCTTAAGGGCTGGATAAACACAGATGATTTACGCACAGCCAAAAGTGGTGCTTAACTCAAAATTATGGTCAGAGCTGGGATTAATCATCTAAGCTCTTTATTCAGTACCAAGTGAAAATAAGGTAAACAACACCAGGATTCATAAGCACCAGCACCCCGCCTCACCCCTGCCAGCAGAGGAGGTGGAGAATGAGGGAGGGATGTGCCCTCATTACTCTCACACAAGCAGGTAATGAACTCTGCCAGTCAAGTCTTTACAAAAACCCCACAGGGAGCTAGTCCTTTAATCCAAAAGCCCCAGGGCTATGACTGCTATGCTAGTGTGAGAGAAAGTCAGGATCAAATTCCTGCATTCAGGGAATCTGAACTCCACCCTTCTCTTGCCCTGTCTGGAGGGCATCCTGGGGTGCAGGCACCCTGGAGCTGAAACCCAGGTGCTGGGGGAGAAGGATGACCTGCCAATACCTGGGGTACCTCTGGGCTGGGAGTAAATCATTTGTCAGAAAAGCCCACCTGATGCTGAGGTTACCATGACAAATGATCCCTTTATTAAATACCAGGGTAAATGAGCACATGAACTTGTAAACCTTAATGGCATGGAACTTGTGCAAACCCTCAGGTTTCTATTAGTCATGCTTCCATTCCAAATAATTAAAAAATTAATGACCTGGTTTCGTTCTTTTCTTTCCGATGCTGTTCAGTTGGCTGATTAACCATCTCTTCACTGGCATACCTGTGAGGATCCCACTAGCACAGGAAAGGAGAGGTACAGCAGCTAGCTATGAATTTATATGTACTTCTCAGCAGGCAGTAACATTCCAGGTACACACTTGGAACGTGTCCTCCCACCCTTCAGTAGCAGCCTGGTAGCTAATATGTCAAAATTTGAGGATTTAGAGCCCCTCCAAAAGGCCAAAACCTCATTATGTTAGCTTCCTGCTTCCTTACTGACTGTCTGATCCCTGAGATCCTCCTTGATTTTGCTTTCTAAAGCATTTTGTAATCTAAAGTCTGGTGGGCTAACTCGCTGCATTGCACAAACGTGCATCCCATCAAGTGTAAATGTCCCCCCTCCTACTGAATGTCACTTTGTTCCCAGCTACCGAGCAAAGGGCACCCAGAGCACCTCACTTACCCTCCTCCCATTGTCCTGCACCCCTTTCTCATGCCCTTTATACTCATTTGTTCTGGGACATAGACAGTCCTTGCCTTTTCAGTCTGTGCGGATATATTAGTTCTTCTTAGAAGGGACTGAACGTTTTGATTTTTATCTCAGGGTTCTTTTCCTAATGAAAAAAAATCTAGTACTAAAGAGAAACAAGGAAAGTTGGGAGTACTCTCCTTGGGTTTCCTATGGCTTCTTGCATGGAAACGAACACCACTGCCATTATTCACACAGCTCATCCTTACAGACTGACTACATTAACCCCTCTGCATTACAGGAACTGCTAAATACCCACTGGGAAAAAAATCAGAGCTAGCAGCACAGTACACTGATCTTCTCTCACAGCCCAGGCAGAGCACACCCAAGCCCTGCTGCCTGCCTTTGCTCTGCCAACATTCACACACCTGCCTGACTTGACTAACCCACAAGGCCAGCATGGCCTCCTATTAAAAGATTTGTCCCTCTGGAGAGTGACACTTTCTCAGAATTATGTTCAGGCTGCTTAACCTCCCAGTACTCAGCTGTAAGAAATAAATGTGCCAACATAGGTCACACACTTAAGGTGTTACTCATTGACACACTGTTCTTTCACGAAAGCTTATCACATGAATGTCCTAAAGTTAGACTTTGCCTTGGTGTCATTCAGGATTGTTTGACAGCATCAATAGCCCAAATGAGCAGAAGAAAGCTTCCCTGAACGAACTTAGTGCAGCATCTGTCCCTGTGAAGGTACCATCTCTGGCTGCCCTCGGGCTCTCAAACAAGCAATACCCATTTTTTAGCAGGGCCTGCTGTGATAGAGCAAGGGGCAATGATTTTAAACTGAAAAAGGGTAGATTTAGACTAGATATAAGGAAGAAACTTCTGACAATGAGGGTGGTGAAACACTGGAACAGATTTCCCAGAGAGGTTGTTAAAGCATCATCCTTAAAAACATTCAAGATCAGGCTGGACAGGGCTCTGAGCAACCTGATCTAGTTAAGAAGTCCCTGTTCACTGGAGGGGGGGTTGGACTAGATGATCTTCAAAGGTCCCTTCCAACCCCAAGACTTCTGGCCTTGAATGATTGCCCTTCCTTTATGTTCCTAAAGAAAGCAAAATGTGTCTCGTTCTCCACAACCTCTCAAACTCTCTAATAAAATTGCCTCAGCCACATTTCAAACACTTGACTCCTATCCCAGTTCATTTCATTGAGGCTACCAGCAGAAGCAAACCCTCTGCAGCACCCACAGTGCTGAGCCTGGGGGATCCCAGTAGCCATCCAGCAAGTATACCACTCCCATGAGAAAACAGCTTCCAGCTGCTGACAGCAATGACATCCTGACCTAGTACAAGCTCACTCAAACCTCTCACTTCATGCTTTGTTGTGCTGAAGGGTTTTTCCAGTGAAAAAGGAAATTTTCAGCTAAGTGTTATTTTCATAATCTGCTCAGGGAACAAGGCACGTACGTACAAGAAGGTGTCAGCTGTAAAAAGTCAGCAGCAGTCTTTCATTTTTTAAGTGTAATTTTGTGCAAAATTAGATAGTCTTCCTTTGCCTTCATTCAAACACCTCAGAGTCAAACCTGAGGACCATTTAATACTAGCATCAAAAATCCTACAAATTTACATAAAAACAAGACCTTAATGGGACAAATTAGCTTTAAGATCACTAGCAATGCAAATGACATGGAGAGACATTAAAACCAAAAACAGGTTATGAACTTTGCCATCTTTTTCACACTTTATTAGTGGAAAACAAGGTGCATTTGTAGCAATTACTTCAAAGGGAGAGTGCTCTGCCCATAAATATCTGTGTGTCTGTTTAGTAAAGTAGAATGTGAATATCTGTGAAACCCAAGTAAAAACATGGGCTATGGAAAATATATAATGTATATACGGAGATCAACTTTTAAACTTTTACATTCTTCAAGAGTGCAAATGTTACTATTTTCAGATATACCTAGAGCTATATAGGTATAGTTATATATACAGTTTTATACTATCTCTTCCGTGATTTAAGACAGCTTCAAAAATATACTTAGATAGGCTAGAAAAACTAAACAGAAATCCACTGGAAAAAGAGTAATTTCTTTTACTGTCTTTTATAACGTCTGTAATGGCAAATAACATACTACTACACTGTAATTTTGCCTAAAACCCCAAATGTGGAAGACACTAGTCTTTCATATCATGAAATTCTCAGAAAGTTATTAACTTCAGAAAAAGTGTTTGCTATATTCATCTAATTCAGCAGTCCAGAGTTCAACACTGCTATTACAGAAAATGAAGAAACTCTCATTAATTCCAAGGGGTGAATGGCTGGTCACAAAAATCCTAAATATGTTTTACTAATAGAATTCATCTTGTTAACAAGCTGGCATGTGAACTCATTTTTTTCTGCTGCTGAAAGCAGCTTGTGGTTTGCTCTTATTCTTTCAAACACAATTAGCAAAGCTGAATAGACCTATTCAGTTGAACAAATTATTCTTTGGCAGGGTTTTTTAGGGGGGGAATAAAAAAAATTTCCCCAAAACTCTCTCCCATCCTGGTGTAGTCAGAAGAGACACAAAAGGCTGCCTGTCATTAATCTTGCCTGTCTGTGCCTGAAAAAAAGACCAGTGGGACGTACACTGCAGAATATGTTGCATTTTCAGCATCTCAGTGACACAACTGAATTGCTCCCTTCTCCCAACCCTTATCTTAGCTGGTGTACAATCCTAATTAAAAGGCTGACGTAAGGAATACACAGAGGAAAAGTCTGGCACAGATGTTATGGATGAGATGATAAACTTTATGAGCACAGCTACCTCCCACATAGCTTTTGTAGTTAACTGTTGGAGCTCACATAGTTGCTCTTATGCAGCCCATTTCTCATTTCAGAGGGCTTAAAATATTAAACAAAATAGACTTGCCCTTTCTAATAGGGAGAAGTAGCTCACTGATCTAATTAATATATGTAGCTCATTCTTTCATTGAGATAGCTTTATAGGAAAATCAGTCTCTCATTCCTTTCTTCTGTTGCTCATTTTCAGTGTGAAAAGGGCTGTGGAGAGGATAAAACTCATGCATCCACCTTGTGAACAATGCTGTCATATAATTAACACAGGATAAATTTTGTTCAATCAATTACATTTTCAGCTTTCAAATGAGAAGAGAAAAACAAGCCATGGGTGGTCTGTAACCTCAGAAGAGCAAATATCCTGGGCTGTAAAATCATCCTTGCTCAGAATATGGGGTTGGACATAAAAAAGGCATTTATTGAATCCTAGACCTGAGTCAGGAACAGAAGGTGTATTAAGAGTTTCCCAACTGCAGCCTACCACCAATTCATTAAGTGTTTGGCATTATTTAATAAAAATGGCTTATGTATATACTTTAACTAAAATGCTATTTATTCATAAACATTTTTAACTAGAGTATCTGTTGGGAGTTACTCATACACCAATTCAAAGACAGCTTCAAATCCTTCCTTCAGTTGCAATTCCCATTGCTGTTTGCCTCACCTAGACTATGTAGATCTGCAAGGAGAGTTTGTCCTGTATTTTGCAATTAAACCTCACATGGTTTATAAAGACCAGGACATGTTGCTGTTAAAATCTTGGAAAAGCATTAACATTACAGAAGTGAGAAAACTGCTATAATTTGTGTAATAATATTAAAGTGATTCTACCATCTTTATGCCTGAAGTATAAATTTGAATGGATTTTTGAAAAAAATGCCTCTTTTTGGCTATTTTATCAGAGAACTTAGTCTCCACACAGGCATGAAATAAAAGAGTCAGGCTTTCTACAGAACTACATGATGTTTCTTGAAAAAAAAAAATCATGACACTATTTAATGAAGGGGTGAGCAGATCTGATGCTTCAGCCCACAGTTTTTGTGTTATGTTAACATGACAGTAACTGCTTTCAGGCTCTGAAAGTGATGATCAAGCAAACTAATAATATTTGCTTACTGATTAAGGCAGCTGTTGCAATGGGACATTGCAGACAGGGAACACCATAATTTTTAGTCCATTCTGTGCAACTACTACCTACCCAAATACTTCAAAGATGCTTTATCAGAACCTTTCTGCCACTCTTTATTTTCTATGCTGTCTAGCTTTTTCCTTCACAGTAGAGATTCCTGGAGGACTCAGAGAAATTGCCTTTTACACTTGTTTGTTCACTCACAAGCCGTAGGTTCTTCCACCCTCCCCACTTACATAGTGTAACACCCATGCAGCTGGAGATGAAGACGGCCAACACTCTTTGACCTCTTACTCTTCCAAGGGCCGTATGTGTTCTCCATCTAGCAAATGGACAGCTGCTGCTTTAGGACTTTCTGTCTCCCATATCTTTCCTTCTGTCATCTGCTTATTTTCCATTTTTATTATATCATTTTTTGGTAGATAATAATGCCTTTAGGATTAGTGTTGGCAAGAGGCCAGGACAAAATGGCAGCACTAATGACTTTTATTTGAGTTAGGGTCATTACAAGATCATTTGGACCACAAGACCCAGGGCCCCATTTTCCCATGACACTGGACAAATCCACACAGAGAAGCAGTAACACTGAATGCTTCAAATCCAAACCTCCTGAGTTAATCCTCTTGGGATACAGCTTGCAGAAAAGGAAGACAATTATATTTCAACACCCGTGGCTAGGACTTGACATGGACTGTACCATCGGATCTCTTTCCTCAGAGTTTTTGCTTTCAGGAGCAGAATCCAGCAGAAAAAAATCCATCTCTGTCACTTCCCACCCACTCAGCTGAAGGACTTCTGCCTCCTAGGCTTTCCTCAGAGGACACAGACTTGCTTAGTGCATGCCCAGGTCAAAACTGCCACTTTCTTCCCATGCTGCCAAAAGAGGCAACATTAACGAGGTGCCTACTACTCACATTATCTTTCAGAGAGGAAAGAACTGGACCTCATCTTGGCTTTTTATTTTTCCCAATTAGTTTTTTTAAAGGGCTATTCTTCCTAACCCTGAATGCTGCCCAGAAATGCTTCTCCTCCAAACATGGCAGCAGAACAATACATTAAAGGAAGACAAAGCATCTCCTTCCCACTATCCAAAGTGGGGAAGTGTAAAATCCATAATAAATGATGAAAAGCAAACCAGATAGTTAAAATCCACATACTGTTGATGAAGTAACACAGCTAATGGGGTTTGCTATGTTCAGTTCAAAGCTGCTCCTCTTAAAGGAGCTTTATTTTCCTGTTGGGTTAGGAGGCTGTGAGAAAGCAGGCAGGGAAGACTCTGTTGAGATCTGTGAAGTTAAGCATCTATGTAATACCAAGACACCCTGCATTTGAAACCAAATTTCCTTCCCTGATAACCATGACCTGTTGCTACCCTAGAGCCCCAGATCCCTATGGCCTCCATCACAAGCTTCCCCTGAGTCAAGGACCAGTGCTTCCAATGGCAGGAAGCTGTAGTAGGTGTACAGAGATTAAAAGCTCTTCTTCTGCCCTGGCAAGAGGAGATTGCCATGGATGAAGAAAGCCAGGTGGGAAAAGAAGAGAAGGAGGAGAGACAGCAGCAGTAGGGGCCCCATACCACTCTACTAAAGGCTGATGTTTTTACGTGCAGGAGTACTTGGACCAAGATGAAAAGCTCTGGATCACAAGTGAGAATGGGATATAGGGAGAGGCTGCTCTCAGAGCTGGGCAAAAGATCAAGGATGAAGCAGTAGTGAGCCAGGCACCTGCAGAGCTGCCCTAGGACAGCCAGGAGCATTGCAGCACGGATGGTTGATTGCACAAGCAACCACAGAGACAGGAAAAAGAAAAAAGGACTTCTGGCAGTGGGTATGCAGGTGTACAAGCAGTCTTCCTAACAAACACATTAGCCTGCAAAATCTCCCCACTGCTGGCATGGGCAGATTTGTTCCTTATGGATCCACTTCTCCTTGACTACCCCAGGCCCTGCATTTATCCAGCATCTATCAGCACTGAAATTGCATAGGGTTTGCAAAGGCTCCCCATGCTAAAGTAAAGCAAAACATCCTCTTGTATACCTCCAAAACTTGAGCTCTCAGCAGTTTAACACTTTTCTCATCCGGGGCAATGTTACAATGCCCAGCCTAGGAAAGCCACAAAACTGTGGATGACTGAACTGCAATATTCAAAATTACATTTCTCACCAACCACAAATAAGAGCACATGGCAGATGTTCAAAGTACCCAGCTTGCTAAGTGACACCTGCAAAAGGATACATAGAGGGAAAATTGAGCAACAGCATGAATTACAGTCCCATGTCTTCTCCAAAATTCGTTTGGCTGGTTCTGCAGAGAGAAGCACCTTGAACTTTGCAGGTGGGGTTTCCCCACTAACTTAAGGCAAAGAATGCCAACAAAATACTATTTCTGCCTGGCAATGAACTGCAGGAAAGATCTTTTATTAATACAATATGCAAGCTCATCAGCTTGTGCTCCAATGATGCCTCCACCTCTGAGGGACACAATGCTTAAAGCAAAGAGAGGAGGTAAGTGCCTAAGTTGGAGCTGGTAAATGAGGAGGTTGGGTTCCTTTCTTGAGTTTCGGGCATCAATTCCTATCTCTCATGTCCTACAGCTAAAGACTCATGAAATTCTCTTCAAGGCTGTTTTCTTCACAAGCGTATTTGGAAGGTTTACTCCCCATCATGGGGAAGGCTGACTGTCTGGGAAGTACTTGTATCAGCACGCAGAAGTCCCTTTAGATACATGCTATACATTCTTGCTTTAACAGAAGATTTTGCTATGAAAATGCCTAACGAATTAGCTTAGCAGTAACTAAAAAGCAATTTTCAGAGGGATCTTCCTCTACATTTGGAGAGATTAGAAAAAAATACTTTCCCACATCCATCTTTGGAGAAGAGTTGCATCCCACTAGGTTTAAAACGACTTGCAAGGACTATACTGGTATTTTAGATAGTTTAAAATAAACAACTGCAACAACCTAAGTATCTTAGTTGGGAAATAAGATGCTTTTCTCATTCACATCAAGAAAAACTTTATGCCATGTAATACAGAGAGTGTAACTTTCTGAGATCTGATTCTACCATAAGAGATTACTGGGAGAAAACAAAAAAAGAAGAATATAGCTCTCTGCCTGTTAAAAAAAAAAATGTAAGTAATTACTGGGAGAGGGAGAGAACCTGGCAATCTGCTTTTCCTCAGCCTTCCTGCTGATGAGTAAGGGGATAAGCTCATGGCAATTGGTCATAGATGGTGGTGCACAAACCTTGGGCATGTAGACCAACTCTATTCTCGCTATTTGCATTATCCACAATAAACCCCACCAGAGATTATATAGGCAACAGTGGGATTTCAGAACTGAACCCAGGTGATTCTGTTCAGATAAGGTATCACTATTACTTCTGCTTTAATGAGGAGCACGTTTTCGAAGATGCTAAGATATCAAGCCTGTCATCAAGTACTTACGTAGTCATCCTCATGCAGACCTTGCTTCTGAATAGAACTTTTCACCTCCAAGGAAAACTTCTCAAACTCAGGTTTCACAGTCCTCAGCAGAGTGACAGTTTGGAGGTACAAGTATGCCTTCTTGGCTTCAAGATCATGTTTGTCTCCTCTTCTCCAAGAGCCATTTCCTAAGGGAAAAACAAGCATATTTCCAACTCCAAATTAGGTACCACTACAGGATCACCTTCCTTTTTTCCATACAGAAGTCCCCTCTCCTGTACCTTGGGGAGATGGCAGAATACAAGGGAGCACTGAACCTGCTCCAAGATGTGCAGGAAACTGGGAGGGGAGGAATAGCCAGTGGGAAGTAAACGTGCAAACAGAAGGACAACTTTACTCCCATGCTGTGCTTGCTTATTTTTAAAGGGAGGGATGAAGCCTAAGTGTGAGAAGACACCTCAGAAAAAGAAATGTGCCAGATCTCAAACACAGAGATATTTAAGTTAGAAGTGAAGGAAGATTTGACCACAAAGTTTTTGTTATACATCATTCCACCAGTGGCACTCTTGGATAGTCAGAAAGGCACTAGTAAAGTCAATAGTACAATCATCACCCTGTATGGGAGGCAGATGGTGCAGATACTTCTCCCACAGCTCTCCCACTGTGGTCAAGGAGAAAACCATGTGTGCGGTGGCTGCCAGACTAGCCCAGCTCTTAGTGGAAAAGAACACTTAGAAATAAAATGGGATCCCATGCCTACGCAGTATTTATATGGGTTTTGTGTCACAGATGGGGAACAATTTGACTCAGACCACCAGGAAAGTAATCAGATTTTTAAAAAAGAGGATAGCTGACTGGTTCTTAATTAGCAGAGGAGTCCTTCTGCCTAACAGGGCCTGACATTTAGCAGGTCCTGAGACCTTGATCTAAAATTTAACAAGATCAGTGGAAAGGTTCACATTGCCCTGAACCAAGTTTTGTGCTATTCTACACAGATGATGAACAGAAAAGGCCTAGAACGAACAGTGCTATCCCTATGTAGTGTGTCTTTAAATGCTTACAAATAAAAGCTAGACAGTCATTTTGTTTTTCGATGAGCAATAAATCCCATTGTGGATAAATAAGCCAAGACAAAGACCAATGCTAAACTCCCAAGGGCAACTTGGAGGCACAAAGACCCTGACATAAGACAGGATGTGGCTACTTCACTTGGCTTCTGGACCATCATGTCACTCGGACCAAGAGAAGTAAGTGGTTTGGGAGTGGAGATGCTAACAGAGATTTTAACCAGGAATCAGAATAAACAAACTCCTGATTGAAAAGGCTAGAGAACTGAAGTACTGTCCTGCAGTGCTGGAAAATATTTAAAGAACAAATTCTAAAGTTTTGTTTCTTCTTCTATTCATATTTTAAAAGGGATCAACCCATGATAGTCCTTGCACAGCACTACCTACAAGAGCAAACTAATGGACAGACCATGTCAGTAGCCCTGAAGGAGGTGAATACAGAGCCTGCATTTTGTCCTCCCAGCGCCCCAGAACTGCTGCTGGGACTTTTTTTTTTCCCCCTTTCTATTTCTTGACAATAAATATCGTTGGAGAATTGCTTTGCTTCCTCAGAGGGGACAGGGAAAGGAACAAACTACCTTCACTTCTCCAAAGACAACTCATTATTCTTACTGATTAACAAGGGCAGGAGGCACAGGAACACCTGTGCCCTTTTATCTCTCTTTTCCACTCCAGGAAAGTGTTATCTACCACAGCACTTACATGCAACTATTGCAGCCTTGGCATTTAATACACCTGCTCTTCTGAAAAATTAAAACTATTCAGAAAAGAGAGCAACAACAAACTGCAATACAGCCATCTGAACTTAAAGCCAAAGTGGCAATTTGCCAATCACACCCACTCTTAGAATTTGTAGCTTTTATAAGGTACAAAATCTGTTCTCTCCAGGCACTGAGAACAAGGAATTTGGGGAGAATTTCCCTGTGTTTCTCTTTTATGCTTGCTTTTCACATGTGATGACCATCTGCACAAAAGTCAACTTATGGTACAGTCATTTCACTCTTCATGGGAAATGTATCCAAAAAGAAACAGAAAAATTTGTTTAAAAGAATTATTATTTAGAAATGTCAGGAAATGCTACATTCTTCACTACACTACATTAGAACACAGATAGTTTTCATTAATCCTTTGAAAAACTACAAGAAGACTGGATTACCTGTGATGCAAAGCAGGATGGTGCTGAGGCTACCACATGACTGCAGGGCAAATGCATATTGACTCCCATTACTGTGCTGCATGGAGGTCCCATGCCAAGATGGAACAGTGCTGCCCTGTACACATCTGAAGAAAATGCCATCTACTGGGAGCCACATCACAAGAAACACCCCACATCAGCTATGATGTCAGGATCCCTCCCAGGACAAGGTGCTGAGCCTAGGGATTGCAACACTGCCTCCTGCAGCCGCTTCTACCTCCTACCAAACACCATTCTGGAAAGCAAAACCTCTCCAAAACGCAGCAGCCCATCTCCTGCAGCTGCTGCTCTTACATGAGCATCCCCTGCTCAAGAAGTTTGGGCACCATCTGTCCCAGCCAGCTTCAGCACTTGCCAGGTAATTACCCTGTACTCTTCAGCCAAGGCAAGGAAACCATCTGTTGTAGAGGGTGATTCACCTGAGCCACTGCAGACACTTAAGGATAAGGTCAATCTCTGTCCATGGGTGCCTGCTTTTCTCCCTGTGATTCCAAAGGGATCCCAGCTCATACACAGACTCTTACCTATGGTCAGATGAATCACTTCTGATGCAATTCTATGAGATGAAAGGCAGCAGTAGTGCAGAGGTAATGAGACACTGCCTGCAGCCAGAGAGGTTATTTGATCAATGGTTTCTAGTCAAGTCAAGCTTGCAAAGCTCCCAGGGCCTAAAGAAGGGTCAAAACTTTAGGGGTTTGTGACTGCTGATATCGGTAGATTTCAGCTTTTTGCTCTGGTCCTGATTAAGGCTGCAATGCCAAGTAGTTTTGCTTATGCCATAAGGGATAAAGTCACTCCAAATTGAAAAGCACAAAAAGAAAACTCCGATATGAACCATTGGCTTTGATCTTGTTCTGAAACTTTATCTTTTAGTTAAGTGATTTCCTTACTACCTAACAAAACTTGGCACCTCCTTTAGCTAATCTAGACAATGAAAGCAGCAGTATCTGTACTTCTTTATGCATCTGTATCTCTGAACTGAACCACCACATACATTAATTATAGAGTTTTCCAACACACAGCACTGCTCACTGTGAAATAATCTCAGAAGTGGCAGATGAATAACAAAAAGTTTATGCAAAAGAATTTAATAAATGAGTAATCATAAGTTAAACAAAATACATCAATCTTTTGTGAATTCAGTTGTTCCTTTTGGTCAGCTTTTTTGAGGCTTGAAAGAAAGAAAAAGAAAACACAAGTTTTCCTTCTTTCTCAACTCCCACTTGGTTTTCACTGCAAAATGAATTTCTTATTGTAGTGGATTAGTTAAGGAGCCTGCAGGGGGGCAAATTATTTTCTCTGCACCTGCAAAAGAGGCTGCTCCTTTCAAATGCCACATTGACACTTCAGTAAAACCTAGTTCCCAGGCATGAACTTGCCTCAGCTTCAGCCATCTGATATTGTTTAGAACTCAGCAAACATACTACTCCAGTGTTCCACTGAATTTAACTGAGACAGCTGTAGCAGCTAAAAGCAAGTTTGGTCACTGATTTGGACTGACATAATACCCAATGTAACAGAACATAGGCATGTTTCAAAAAGTAAATGTATTTAATTTACATTTTAAAGTCCTGTTTTAATTTAACAAATTCCATCCTTTTTACTTAGGAGTTCAACTAGCCACTCTCATCCACCCTACTCTAGTAAATTTGGACTGTCTGTGTGTCATGCAGTGCTTTCCCTTCAACAGCACACTGCTGAATATTTTGGCAGATGTAATTTCTGATGAAAAGCTGAAACAAATCAGAAGAGTGGATCCCCCAGCATAGAGATGTCTTCCAGAGATCCAAGTCCTGCAGCTACCCCTAGCTATTGCTAGTGCCCCCTTTCAGCCATCTGAACAGACCATAGAGTGCTGTACAGCCAGAAATACCCCTGCCCTAAGAAACAGCCACAAGGCTGGGGATGGCGCAAGCCACCTACAGCTGAGCACACACACTGCAGCATGGGGTACCCACATATGGCTGCTACAACCTGTGTCTGTGCCTGGTGCTGTTTCCCCTACAGGTAACTAAATCAGTAACACCTATAGCAGATTTGCTATCTTATGATCTACTCAGCTGCAACTACAAGATCCGCTTTCTTTCCTGCAATACCATAGCCCACATGGAAGAAAACTGCAACAGGGAGAGACAGTTGTGTGTTCTGGGACTCAGTGCTATGTATTTTGAGGCTTACAAACCTAAAAGTATTACCAGACTTAAAGAAGACTTTGCAACATAGTTGAGCAGGAAAAACATTACCGTATGATGAGCTGTTGAAGAGTTCAATATTGAAGAAAGCATAGTCCCCATTGGTCATTCCTTGCCGATGAGCAGCCAACATGATGTTCCGGATTGTGTCACCACTGGCACACATGATTACAACTGGTGGAAGAAAATGCAAAACACAGATAAGAAGGATTTCAAGAACTTCAGGGAACAGCCTGCTAAGCATGAATGGTGCCAGAGACAATGACCCCAGCTGTCCTCCCGGTGTTGCAACAACAACGACAACGCAAATGGCAAACAAAGCTGATTTCCCAAACAAGCTGACAGAAGACAGGTACCAAACACAGAGAGGCTTCCCCCTTCCTTTTCTCCTCTTAAAATAATTAAACTGAGGTGTTGTTTTTTTTTTTACCCTTGCAACATGTGACAAGTTCTGGCTTCCAATTTCTTCAACTGCCTATATTACTAGAGTCAATTGCAACCTAAGCTTCTGTTGTTAGTTCTAAGTGGACATAAGAGAATCTGAGGATGGAGAATTAAGGTGATACAACGACATTACCATTTTAATTTTCATTCCACTGAACAGTATGGTGTAGATTCATCTTGCCTACACCTCAGATATCTAAAATTTAGGTATCTGGTCTAGAATTTGTTGTCCTTCTACAGTTAGCAGAGAGCATATCTCTGCAGTTGTCTATAGACAGTGGTTTTAATCTCCCCAGAATGTGACTTTCTCTCTAGAGACTATACAATACACCTAAGTAGTGACCTTTGAGGGGACGCTTAATATTCTGAAATAGGAAAAACAAGTGCCACTTCCTAAGCACAAAGATTAAAGGTAGTTACAAGATTAAATGCCACTGAGCCTCATGTATCATGGCTCAGGAGCTAAGCAGGACTCCACTCGTACAATAGGACCTACAAGCCCAAAGGTGTGCTCCATGTGGGCACTGGGTCAACAATGGTTGATTGGTCTATTCCTCAACCTGCTGGGTATGGAGGACTACTCCCCTGGCTACCACTTCCCTCTGCAAAGGGAAAACAGAAAGCGAGGTCCCCAGAAATAGCAAGACATCTCCCACACTGAGTATCTTTTACTTTACACTTATATATAGGCTCACAAGACCCTGGGTGTGAAGCTACTTACATCAGAGGGAGCAACAAAGTACGGTACCAGTGCGTGCTTTGGGGCTACATCCTACAGCAAAGTGGTAAAAGATCCTGTTGGGATGATGATTCAAAACCGTTTCCAAGAACACCGTCATGCATGGCAGGGCTCAAAAGCTACAATAATGTACACAAATATTTTCACCCCAACAATAGAACTGAATGAAAACCACATTCAGCTTTTCTGGGTAGAAGTATTGGCTATTATAAGAAATAAAAAGGCCAAACAGGCCAAATCTTTTCACACACAATGAATCTTTTCCCATTGCTTTTCTGGTTGGATGCCATCAGAGGCATAAAGCTCCAGATGCACTTCTGGGGTGAGTCACATTCAGTACATCCCCACACTTCAGGAGAGTTATACCACGCATTGCTCTGTCCCACTGACTATAGCTGAGTAACATAATTTCCAGAGTAACAGAGCAAGATACATTTCTTTACCATTGTGAAGTATATTAGTATGAAGGAAAAAAAGAAGAAAAAATTCTTACAATAAAATTTGGATCTAATCTTTTCCAGATGCACACCAGGAACGAGTCTGTCTCACTATTGCTAATCTCAGCATAGGTAAGAGATTTCCTTTTGAAATGTTTCCTTGCTATTCTCCCTTGGCTTCACCTTCATAATTTAAGTTTATCATAAAATCATAATCTGTAGATGGAATCAAAAGAGATTCCCACAACACCAGTAAAAAACCTTGAGCAAAAGGAATTAAAAAAGAGTGAGGGGGGAAAACTGCTTTAAAATACATAAAAAACAGAAAGGATTACATATTTCAAGATTTTTAAGCAAATAAGCTACGGTCATGTCTCCTGCAGTCCTCCAAAAATGTAAATGAGGTGTATGCAATCTGCATCTGTACCTTACTGTTATGTACATACAAATATGTACATGCATTTGTATGTACCTGTACATACAAATATGTACATGCATTTGTATGTACCTGTACATACAAATATGTACATGCATTTGTATGTACCTGTACATACAAAATGTTCTCCCACCAGTAAAATACATGCAAGAGCACAGTAATTCTAATATCCTCCATGTATTGACTAGGATTATTGTCTCATCCTGTAAATACTTAAGAGTTTAATTCCAGTTAAAGGAGTAAGCATTCCCTTTGCTGTGTATCCCTTGGGGCATGTGCTTATGCAGAATGCATTTAAGCACAGACCTGGGTTTGTGACCATTATGGTAAACCTGAACTTATACCATTAAGTCTGCATCATGGCTAACCAAGCCTTCAAGGGAGCCTGAACTAATGAAATTCATTAAAGACAAGTGGTTAACTTTTACCATCATATTTTTCATTATTCTGAGTCTCTTGAAGTGGCTCCAAGAGACTGATCAGGCAGCCACCAACAAACACACAAGCATGGCTGATTGTGTTCCTGCATGCAGGAATGCCAAATGCTCAGTGCAAACCATCAGCCAGCTGCAACCAAACCCACAAAGCCAGGCTCTGCCCTGGTCCTCTGGGCCAGCTGGTGGAGCAGCTGCTTTCTCAGCCCTGGGACAGTTTCAAGCAGGTATCCTACCCCATTCTTGAAAGCCCACTCCCACTCAGGCAGCTCAAGGAAGCCTGAACACCCAGGTAGGACCACCACCAGCAACAATCACTACAAACAGAGAAGGTGCAGGCTCAGAGCCCAGGACAGTGTCATGGTAGGTGTGACACACAAGCCCTTAAAAATCAGTAAGAAAATAAATAAACCAAAAATGTTTCTAAGAAGTGCTTTGGACGGTGTCCTTTCACCCACAAACTCTGCTGCCTTGTTGGAGGGACCTCCAAGGGCTCTCAGGAGAAATGAAGACCTCACCTAGTTAGCTAAGGCACATGGTGCATCCTTCATATCATCTATGTCTTTTAAAACATTGTGACAGACTGAAAGATGCTAAAAGCAGCAGGGCTACCTCTCAGACCTAAAGGAATGCGCCAGGTAAGTCCTGTGGTTGGTCTCTAAAGTCAGAAAGGCACAAGTGCAAGCTGACAGGCCCCACTTGCTGCATTTCACAGTAGCAGTATGTGCCAGAGGACTAATGAATAGGTGAGATGGGGGGCGGGGGGGGGGGGCCCC
>VWZO01008873.1:21662-36515 GCA_013396975.1 Bucco capensis | reverse complement strand
CCTCGCGCCCGCCTCCCCCCAACCCCTAAATGCCTGAGCTACGGGAAACTTTTCGCTCCCTTTCCCCGCCCGCCTAGAGATTGTTCGGTCGTGCTTTATTTCTCAGGTGTTTGGCGAATTCACAACCTGCCCCCGCCTGCGGGTTATGGACGGAGCATCTCGGCCCTGCTTTTCTTGTTTTCTTAAAAATAGATAACTATGATTATTACTATTAGGCCCGCCCCCCGCCGGATCCCCCTGCGGGGCTGCCAGGCTGCACCCTCCCCGCTTAAATAGCGCGGGAGCGGCGGCGGCGGCTCTCGGCACGCCCGGCGCGGCGGCTTCGTGCGCTGGGAGGAGCCCGAGCGGGCGCTCCCGACCGCCCCCTCCGGCTCCCTCCCGCGCCCGCACACCTCACCCGCTGGCACTCCACACTATCGGGCTGCGGCTGGGCTGCGAGCGCGATTACTGCCGAAACCGCGGGGCGAGGCGGTCCCGTATCACATATCTAACACTTACCTATCTGTATTCATGTACCTTTCTACTCGGCTTTCTACTCGGCTGCTGCCCTCCCTGTCATGCCAGTCCTTGCAACTGGCGCTGGGGAGCCAGGGTTCCCATTGCACTTTCATGGTTTTTTGTTGTTTTTTTTTTTAATCAAGCTGCACTTTGCTGCATAAGGAAAGCATTTGAGCGCGCGCACACACGAGGGCTCAGGGGTTGGTGCTCAGCACGGCTGAGGGATTCGGGAAAGAGGAGTTGCAGCGTCAGCACTGTGGGTGGCAGGCAGCACCCTGAAGGGTGCTACGGCAGGGTACAAGCACAACTGCCCGACTCCCATCTCGTCAGCTGGTGCCTATGCTAAGGGACGACATAACTCTAGGGGGAAGCCACCACTGGATCCCTGGCCCCTGCCTGTATCCTTCTGAGGTCTTTCTGAAACACCCATGCTAAAAAAATCCAGACACAGCCTTCTGTCACTTCCCACTCACTGTGTCTCAGAAGCAAAAAAAGCAAAGGTTTCCCCGGTGAAGGATCAAGACCTATTCTGAGATTATTTTCTTGGGGGAAAAAAGGGAAAAAAGTAACTTTTTTAGTTATCTTGAAAACACTGCCTGGTTCTCAGAGCATGTTAAATGCATCCTTATTCAGCTTTATTTACTGGCCATAAAGCAGCTGTGCTTACGAGGTTTTTTTGTGTCCATTTAAAATGGACACTGTCATTCTGAAGTAAACTCAATGTAAAATGTGCAAAATGTTTTGTGAAAGAGGCTTTGGATCACCTGATGCTTTTGTTCAACAAAAGCCTAAAGCATGGCTCTCTGTGGAGTTTTCTGTGCCCCATAACAGCACACATCCCCAAACCCAGAGCAGTGCTATGTGGTTTGATGTTTTATGGTTCTGCAGAGAGTGCCAGCTTTGCATTCGAAAGGTGAGTGAACTGCTCTTGGCTTTACAGAAGTAGTTTGTTCAGTTCAGCGCAGAGGTCATTGTCAGGGCAGTATGTGTAAACTTTTGTCACTGCCTGCACTGTGCAGGTCTATGAATGGGAAACCTGTGTTCCCGGGCCAACCATCTGCTCATCTTTAAGATGCCTTGATTAAAAAGAAAAGAAGGCTGGGAGTGCTTGTGCAATTACAACTGAGAAGTAGAATGCAAGCAACAGATAACACTATGTACAGAAATGATCATTAAAAGAATTTTTTTTCAGCAACATTTATCTAACAGGACTCAGTAAAATAAAGAAGCTCAGAAATTCAGAGATGGGTAGTGTCTCTGAGAAATGTGCCTCTCATACAGTTTTATTTGATCACTGAATTGAACTTCAGAGTGCTCTTGAAGATTACATAAACATCCACGCTGGTGAAGCTGGTTTTGTGTGTTCCTGTACTGTAAGTTATGACAGGCATTTTTTGTTGTAAATGAGTCTGTGTAACATAGTGGAGATTAACCAGAATGTTACAATATACAACACAGCAACCATCTTCACCACAAAGCTTGCAAAAACATTTTCTTAAGACACATTTTGAAATGCTGACCTTTGTAGTCACTGCTTTATGGTGACCCTACAGATGTTTTACAACACCGAAATCTGGACAGATCTCTCTTGATTCCCTCCTTTCCCCAAGAGAATATCTTTTTTCATTTTTACATGTGAGCTCCATACTCTCCTAGCTGTCTTATTTGAGCATAAGCTGTGTAAATACAACAGAAGAGATAGAAAGCCCATAAATCACAGGGCTGGTATCCCATCACACTGGCTGCTCCTTGTGAGGTGAAGTACTGCTGGGCATGAGTAACAGTGGGAGAAGAAGGGCTATCATGAGGGGAAAAAACCAGCAGGCGTCTAACCAGTACTATGTGGCAGTAGCAGCATCAAAGATCAGTTTTGATGTTTTCAGAAAAGTATTTGGTCCATGCTACATGGTCTTTACTTACCTAAGCAATTGCATTCAGCTTTAGAAGAGTCTCGATGTCTCCCTGGGCCCAAAGCATCATGAACAAATCAGTTATTCCCCTTCACCATAAGCCATTTTATAAAGAAGAATCCCAGCCTGTGATTGATTTGTTTTCCTGAGCCAAAATGTCATGCATAAGAATTTACTTGTTAATACCCTTTCAAAATGTCACTTAATCCACCTCATCATTGGTTCACTTGCAGTTTTTTCCATAGCTATAAATTCAACATTTCTTCACAGACATTATTTTTTTACCTTACTAAATTATTTTTAATAGGAGCAAATCCTACAGTCATAAATCAGAAGCAGGCAGAATGCCCATGGACTGCAGAGAAAGCAGAGATTTCAGGCTGGCCCTTTAGGACTAAAGTGATTTCAGACACAGGCTATCTTTCCTCCAAACGTAACTCATACACTGATCAAGAATCACTTGGTTTGCTTCAGATAGCATTAGCAACAGTGTGAACAGCTTGATGCAAATTAGGACATTTCTTCACAGACAAGTTTGCTGAAAACATAGTCCCCCCTAGAGGCTGAAAAGATGAAATCTGTGCTGCAAATATATCCTGCCATTCAAATTTTCAAATTCTTTCCTTGTTTCTCCAGAAAACTCTTTCTCTCTTTACTTCAAGGAATCTACACCCTTCTGGAACACACCTAAGGGATGTGACAGCCAATGACCCACGTGACCCTGCCTCACCTGCAACATGAGGTATCTGGGTGTCTCTTTTTGTGTTTTGTGGTCTTACCTTTGTATAGTTACATTCTGTAAAAATGCAAGGCAGCTTTTAGGTTAAAATATTGGATAATGAAAATTCAAGAGGAGCTGATCTGATGCTAACAAAATAAATGTAAGTGGGACATACTTACTTGTTCTTTTAACTGACACCAATGTCTGTGCAGATATGTATACAAGGTGTACAAGATGACAAAACTACACACACAAAACAATATATACAGTAATAACACTTTGCAGAACTCGCTACTCTTGCTGTCTTAATTTCCATTTCACAGCATCATGTAAGGTAAAGGTGGGCAAGTGGACATCATTTTTACTTTACAAATGGGGAGAACAGAACTTGGGAAAGCAAATTGGGATATCTCAGAGGTCTAGGGTGATCTGAACATCATCCCTCTACTACACTTCTTACCTTCACTACCACTGCTAAAATCAAGGCTTGTGATCTTTAAAAGTCACACAGTACTACACCTACCCATCCTTTCCCAACAATACTTAAAAGTGAGCTAAGATGAAGCCCCTTAAGAGATATGCTATTCAGTTATGTAAAAGCAGATGCTAAGATGAAAAAGACTCATCTCCCCAGTTAATTCTGCTCATGCTTATGCTCCCGGAGAGTATTTCAAAAGCATGTACTCCTATAAAGCATACAAATTATGGGGCTAAAACCCAACCTAATAACCCAAATATGAGCCATACTTGCTGTGTTTCTTCACATCCACAGAGCAATCTTGAATGTGAGGTAACAGGATGAAGAACAACAAATCAGGAAATCATTGCAGAGAAAGAAAATTCAAGGCAAAATGCAGGATAGCTGCCATGGTTTACAAAAAAAATCCTGCTCTCTGAATTGTCTTAGGAGGTCCCAGTCTGGCATAAGAATTAGGACACATATGCTTGCTAGGGATATAGCTCAATTTGTCAAAAATAGATTACTGACAACTGGTATGAGCTATAGAAACTTGATGAGGGCCCAAATTAATACATTGGGACTGATACAGTATAAATCACAGTCAGCAAATGTATCTGGTAACAGTTTTGTTTCTGTGCCCTGTGTAGTTACAGCACAAGACTTTGGAGACTCCCTAAAGCACTGCCTTTCAATCCAAGCAGGAACAACATCAATGACCCTAAACTAGAGTTGTCTCTTTAGCTGCTCCATGACACACTTTCAGTCCCCTCATTTCTTTTCTATGTCCTTTTCAGGTAAATCTATCTGTCATTATAGCAGGAATAAATCAGCTCTGGCATATTTTATGCAAGAAAAAGCTGAAGATAGGCAATAGGTTTGCTTGTGAAAGTTGTGAGAATAACTCTTTCACAGTAGCAGCCCATCAAGATTGCATGTCAAAATTATGTTCATTTCCTTCCCAGTTAATGCCCTTATCTTTGTGAACAGTAAACTGCCCACCTTAATAATCAATGTGTCTAAATATATGATATGTTGCCAAGGAAATATAGGCTTCATTCACATTAATGTTAACATTAAAATACAGGGAAATAGGTTTTCATTTCTGTGATGCCACTAAAATCGCCACAAATTGCGTATAGCATTTTTCAGTTCCTTGTAACTCATCACTTGTCTCAGAAAGGTTATCCTCTGATAACTGCAAGTTCTACAAAGGACAGGCAATATCATCTTTTGAAGTATTTTGCAATAAGAACAGTATGGAGAAGATTATATTTCTGTTGGAAGCTAATTTCTCTTCGATAGTCCTACCACTTCCAAACCAAAGCAGTTGCTTTATGCATTATTACAAAGCACATTTTTCTTTCCTTCCATATGACTAGTATTAATGAAAAGATAATTACCCACACTTCTGCAGTCAAAGCATGTCTGCAGCTGCAACAGTAACTTTTGCCACACCTATGCTTTTCATTTCCAAAATGAAAGAAGGCTTTTTGCCTTCCATAGCCATACATGGATAGAGTAGGCCAGTCACGAGCAGTGTTCCCCAGGGCTTAGTGTTGGAGCCAGCTCTGTTCAATGTCTTTATCAATGATCTGTGTGAGAAGATTGAGTGTACCCTCAGTAAGTTTGCAGATGACATCAAGCTAGGAGGGCGTGTAGATCTGCTTGAGGGTAAGGAGTGTCTGCAGAGGGACCTGCATAGGATGGATCGGTGGGCTGAGGCCAATGGAATGAGCTTCAACGAGGCCAAGCGCCAGGTCCTATACTTTGGTCACAATAAACCCATGCAACGCTATAGGCTTGGGGAAGAGAGGTTGGATTGCTGCCTGGCAGAGAAGGACCTGGGGTACTGGTCAAAAGTTGACTGAACATGAGCCAGCAGTGTGCACAGGTGGCCAAGAAAGCTAATAGCACTTTGGCCTGGATCAAAAACAGTATGACCAGTAGGACCAGAGAAGGGATCATCCCTGTGTACTCAGCACTGGTGAGACCACACCTAGAATACTGTGTTCAGTTTTGGCCCCTCATTACAAGAAGGACATAGAGGCATTAGAGTATGTCCAGAGAAGGGCAATGAGGCTAGTGAGGGGTCTGGAGAATAAGTCTTATGAGGAGTGGCTGAAGGAACTGGGGTCATTTAGTCTGGAGAAGAAGAGACTCAGGAGAGACCTTGTTGCTCTCTATAACTACCTGCAAAGAGGTTGTAGCAAGATGGGGGTAGGTCTCTTTTCCAGGGTTAACAGTGAGAGGACGAGGAAATGCCCTCAAGTTGCAGCAGGGGAGGTTTAGATTAGATATAAGGAGGAATTTCTTTCCTGAAAGGGTTGTTAAATCTTGGAATAGGCTGTACAGGGCAGTGGTGGAGTCACCGTCTCTGGAGAAACAGATGTTCTACTTAGAGACATGGCTTAGTAGTATGTTAGTGCTAGGTTTGGTTGGACATACCATACCATTCTTCCCCAAAGAACAGCATAATTCAGTTATTCTGCATTATCATTCTATGAAAAATAAGGGACCAATATTCTGAATACCTCTAAGCAGGTGCCTCCAGTAAACTGTATCACTACTGAAATGGGAGGCCTCACTCCACTGACTTGATTATAGCTCTACAGGAGATTCTCAGAGTGAAGATTATAATTTCCAGGAATAGTAAAAATTAAACTTCTTTTCCTGACAGTTCAAGGTGGAATAACACTTCTTGTCTGCTTTCTGTCATCCCAGACAACATAAAACACAGGCAAAATGCAGCTTTATACACAGCAAAAATTATTTACAGTATCACAGTATGTCAGGGGTTGGAAGGGACCTAGAAAGATCATCTAGTCCAACCCCCCTGCCAGAGCAGGATCACCTAGATGAGATCACACAGGAAAGCATCCAGGCAGCTCTTGAATGTCTCCAGAGAAGGAGACTCCACAACTCTCCTGAGCAGCCTGTTCCAGTGCTCTGTCACCCTTACTGTAAAGAAGTTCCTCCTCGTGTTAATACTAAACCTCCTGTGGTGCAACTTGCTCCCATTCCCTCTTGTCCTAACATTAGTCCTTAGTCTTTTAAATCTCATGATTCTACTGAAGTCTAAGGAAGGACATAGACATTTGAAGTTGAGAACAAAACCTTCAAGATAACAATTACTTCTAAGAAGAAAGATGTTTTTGTATGTATTTTCAATTTAAACGAAGTATCCCTAAATTTCCTCTATTTTTCCAAGTACTTTCAGAGATCAGAAAAATATTTAGAAAGAAATTACTGCATTCTTTTTGAAAGAGTCATCTTAAAATAAAGGCAATAAACTTGACACAGGCAATCCTGGAGTGCATGGATGATGACTTCTTAAGCTACGTAACAGAAAATCATACCATGGGGAATGTGTTATTGGATGGTCACCCATGCAAGTGAGCTAATCAATGATGTCAAGACTGGGGGCAGCCTGGGCTGTAGTGATAATGATCATGCACTTGGTGGAGTTCATAATCCTGAAGAATATGGGACAGTTGAAGAGTAAAGTCAGGAAACCTGAACTTTAACAAAGTACATCACAGGGTAACAGGGCAGCATGTGGCTCACTCTCAGGGATCTTGTTCTAGCTGGAGGGGAATCAAAATGCGTGGCTGCCTCCAGCCCTAAGCCTTCAGTATCCTCTTGCCAAAGGTGGCTGCACCACACACCTGCNGTGACCAGTAGGACCAGAGAAGTGATCATCCCCTTGTACTCACACTGGTGAGGTAACACCTTGAATACTGTGTTAGTGTTGGGCCCCTCATTACAAGAAGGACATAGAGGCATTAGAGTATGTCCAGAGAAGGGCAATGAGGCTAGTGAGGGGTCTGGAGAATAAGTCTTATGAGGAGTGGCTGAAGGAACTGGGGTCATTTAGTCTGGAGAAGAAGAGACTCAGGAGAGACCTTGTTGCTCTCTATAACTACCTGCAAAGAGGTTGTAGCAAGATGGGGGTAGGTCTCTTTTCCAGGGTTAACAGTGAGAGGACGAGGAAATGCCCTCAAGTTGCAGCAGGGGAGGTTTAGATTAGATATAAGGAGGAATTTCTTTCCTGAAAGGGTTGTTAAATCTTGGAATAGGCTGTACAGGGCAGTGGTGGAGTCACCGTCTCTGGAGAAACAGATGTTCTACTTAGAGACATGGCTTAGTAGTATGTTAGTGCTAGGTTTGGTTGGACATACCATACCATTCTTCCCCAAAGAACAGCATAATTCAGTTATTCTGCATTATCATTCTATGAAAAATAAGGGACCAATATTCTGAATACCTCTAAGCAGGTGCCTCCAGTAAACTGTATCACTACTGAAATGGGAGGCCTCACTCCACTGACTTGATTATAGCTCTACAGGAGATTCTCAGAGTGAAGATTATAATTTCCAGGAATAGTAAAAATTAAACTTCTTTTCCTGACAGTTCAAGGTGGAATAACACTTCTTGTCTGCTTTCTGTCATCCCAGACAACATAAAACACAGGCAAAATGCAGCTTTATACACAGCAAAAATTATTTACAGTATCACAGTATGTCAGGGGTTGGAAGGGACCTAGAAAGATCATCTAGTCCAACCCCCCTGCCAGAGCAGGATCACCTAGATGAGATCACACAGGAAAGCATCCAGGCAGCTCTTGAATGTCTCCAGAGAAGGAGACTCCACAACTCTCCTGAGCAGCCTGTTCCAGTGCTCTGTCACCCTTACTGTAAAGAAGTTCCTCCTCGTGTTAATACTAAACCTCCTGTGGTGCAACTTGCTCCCATTCCCTCTTGTCCTAACATTAGTCCTTAGTCTTTTAAATCTCATGATTCTACTGAAGTCTAAGGAAGGACATAGACATTTGAAGTTGAGAACAAAACCTTCAAGATAACAATTACTTCTAAGAAGAAAGATGTTTTTGTATGTATTTTCAATTTAAACGAAGTATCCCTAAATTTCCTCTATTTTTCCAAGTACTTTCAGAGATCAGAAAAATATTTAGAAAGAAATTACTGCATTCTTTTTGAAAGAGTCATCTTAAAATAAAGGCAATAAACTTGACACAGGCAATCCTGGAGTGCATGGATGATGACTTCTTAAGCTACGTAACAGAAAATCATACCATGGGGAATGTGTTATTGGATGGTCACCCATGCAAGTGAGCTAATCAATGATGTCAAGACTGGGGGCAGCCTGGGCTGTAGTGATAATGATCATGCACTTGGTGGAGTTCATAATCCTGAAGAATATGGGACAGTTGAAGAGTAAAGTCAGGAAACCTGAACTTTAACAAAGTACATCACAGGGTAACAGGGCAGCATGTGGCTCACTCTCAGGGATCTTGTTCTAGCTGGAGGGGAATCAAAATGCGTGGCTGCCTCCAGCCCTAAGCCTTCAGTATCCTCTTGCCAAAGGTGGCTGCACCACACACCTGCCAAGGACACACCACAGAACATGATCCTTTTTCCAGGAGGGTTTTTGTGTTCAGTTCCTGATATCCCTTGGTCTGGGTGGAGCTGGATGAGGCCAGGCCCTCTCCTGGTTGGAGTCTACAGGGTGATGGGGGGACACAGTGGCAAATAACCCTAGCACCTCTGCCTGCTGTGAGCCGTTAGAGCAGGCTTTGGGGAGCAGGTGGAGCCTCTTCCCTGTCAAACCTCAGCTTGGTCAGTGCCTTACTGGTAGTGCTGTTTCATCCAGCAAACATCCAGCTCTTCAAGGAGTTAGTCAATAGGAAACTGTCCTCACGGACAAGGGAGCAGGATAGGGCTGGCAGATGTCTAAGCACACTTTCCACAGAGCACAAGAGCTGTCCATCCCCAGATGTAAGAAACCAGGGAAGGAAGGCAAGAGACTCGCATGGCTTAATTGAGACCTCTTGATCAAACTAAAGGGTGAGAAAGAAATGCATAGGTGGTGGAAGCAGGGACAGGTATTCTGGGAAGAGGATGAGCATGCTGCCTGGCTGTGTAGGGATGGGATCAGGAAGGCCAAGGAGTGGATGGAGCTGAGCTTGGCAAGGTCAAGACAGCTGATTCTGCCACTCTGCTCTGCTCTGGTGAGACCCCATCTAGAGTACTCTGGAGTCTTCCACACAAGAAGGACATGAACCTGTTGGAGTCAGTCCAAAGGAGGGCAACACAAATGATTAGATGGATGGAACACCTCTCCTGTGAGGACAGTCTGAAAGAGTTGAGGCTGTTCAGCCTGGAGAAGAAAAGACTCCAGAAGATCTTATTGCAGCATTTCAACACACAAAGGGTGCTAATAAGAAAGAGTTGGACTCTCAGTTGAGCCCTGAATGATCACCCCTGAAGTGCACAGGACAATGGCCACCTTGTTCTTCATGTGCATTTGTCTTCATCAGCCGTATCATAGTTTGAGATAAGAAGCAATTGCTGAAATACAAACATCTTCTGTGCCTTAGCAACACCATTATGTCAAGATAATTTCTGCTTGAGATTTAGTAACTCTGCAATAGATAACCATATTGCTTGTAAAAGAAATGTTAGAAATACTGCTACAGTGTCCCTCAAAAATAGAGTTGGGATCAGACATCCCAGATCCACTGTCAACCAAAAAGCTGGGTTGCTGTTATGTGTAATCTCAAGCCATGAACTATTCGGATGTGCTGCTTTCACATGTATTCCCGTATAAAGGGAACAGAAGTCTTATGACATAATGAAACCAGGTGTCTACGTTTTGGATGGATGGATGCCTTATCCCTGGAAACATTCAAAGTCAGGTTGGACAGGGCTCTGAGCAATCTGATCTAGTTATAGGTGTTGCTACTCACAGCAGGGGTTTTGGCCTAACTGATCTCCAAAGGACTGTTCCAACTTTTAACTCTATGATTTTATGATTTAGCACTGCAAGCAGTATCAGTTTGCATAGCAGTATCAGCCCAGGAACTGATTTATCTTTAAGAATATTCTGAGGGAAAATGTGGATATTTTTTTTAAGCCAGATCAGTTAATAGATATGATTTGCAGTTGTATTGGCATGGCAGAGCAAGATATCTGAAAACTGTCGTAGATGGTAGGCAGGAACCCCTTAGAGCTGGCATTCACACTAAAATCTCTGTATGTCTTCTTGTGCATGCTAATTAATGATTAAATTATTGGGGGGGAGGAGAACATTGTTAATACCATTGACAGATCTTGTTCCAGTGAGTTGATTTTTAAAATATTTAAAATGTTTCATTAAATAAAAAATAAATGGTTCAGGAGTTATTTCATATTTCATATTAAATCACTAATGTGATAAAACCCGAATGTATGGACTTGGTGGAATACACACTTGTCATTCTTCATCACATCACTGGAGTGGGAACAAGTGAGATTACTGAGAGAGAAGGACAGAGGCTCCAGGAATGAATGGGTGAGTGGAGGAAGACACAGCAGTGTACTGAAAAGTGTACAGAACTAAGAGTGGGCTAGCACTCAATAAAGTGTTATACACCAAAGCAAGTCATGAGAGGTCTTGTACTTAATGAGAAACTAGCAATTTCACGTATCTGTTCATGTCATTTAATTTGACCAAGTTGTGTAAGAGGTCTCCACACAAAATGGACAGAGGCTCAGGCTCTGCTTGGCAGTGCAGAACAGATTACTTTTTCAATCTGCCAGAAGCAGAGGATGAGAAAATGGAGGTGTCCTTATCCTCTTTGCAAAGACATAGAGGTGTGGCTTCTATCTGCATGCTGAGAAGAGACATCTAGGAAGTGGCGTCTTCCTTATGTGCAGTTTAACACATATTTCTTAAGAGCCTATTTGTTGTTTCCTTTAGTTATGGATTTTGTTTTTGCATGAGGAAATGCTTTTATGACATACTCACACATACACAAAACCCAAGCACAAGCCAAAACCAAACTAAACAAACAAACACCACTAAACCAAAAAAAAAAAACAAAAACAAAAAAACAAAACCTGCTTGAAAATGTTTAACTCATTCTCCTGTATGTGCATTTGTAGACTAAGGTGAAAAGGACAGAAACATTCCTTTCATTTGTAAAAAAAAAATTACCTCTTCCATGTCTTTTGCTGCCAAAGCAGACAGAAGCAGCAAACATACGCAATTGTGAAAATGTTAGCAGGAATTAGACTTCTTTCTGAAAAAGTAAGTGGTTTTACATTTCTCCTCTTAAATTTTCCTGGCAGTTTTCACATTAGAAAACAAAGACAGAAAATATCAGGTTATAATTCTTTTTTTCTTCAACTTTAATTGCTACATCATTCTTTTTTAATACCAGAAACATCTTTTTAGGAAGATGAGTTTGGCCAGCTTTATTGTCTCAAAGACATTCAGGAGCTTGTTCAATGTAGGACACAGCAGAGCTAGACTCCAATGTAATTTGTAGCTGAACTGGGATTCTTCTGGCTTTTGTGTATAATTGTTCTTGATTAAATCAATTGGACTGCCATGAATCAGTTAAAAAGAAGGGCAAAATATGGCTTGAGGTCACACTCATTCTGGCAGTAGCTAATCTGAAAGAAGGGGCTTTGGTGATGGTTCTCCAGCTTCTAGTTGGCTAGCTGGCTGGGTCCTGCTGCCAGAGTTTGTTACCCTTCCAGATATGCCAGCAAAATGGCATGTGTAATTGCCACTTACCCTCATTCTGTCAGTATGATTTGAGTGTAAAAGGTGTTTTTGCAAAACAAGGTCATTTGACAGAACCAAGCTAGGGAGAGGCTTCACATAAAGAAATGCCAAGAGGCTGGAGGGGGTAATAATTTCTGGTGTAGTGGAGAAACCAGTTCCAGGTGAGCTGCAGTAACAAATCTCATATCCCAAGGCAGCTACACCCCAGCTGGCATATTGGGCTCAGGTGATCTAGAAGATAAAATAAACATATATATATACAATACATTCTTTTACTATCTATCTTTCCTTCTTCTCTTGTGGATTATCCTTAGTGCCAACATTAAATAGTGCCATTGTTTTAAAGGGTGATTGTGAAAGGAAAGCCTTATTGTACAGAGCTTTACTCTTACACCTCTTTTTATCAGCGCACTTGGAAAAGGCGCTGATGAGGAGTGTGGATGGAGCCCTCCCTGGCTCTTCGTTCGCGAAGCCTAGCCATGACGACTCTTACACACACAGGCTACATAAGCATGTGCTAGATACGATGAACAAGATAAAGTGCTTTCCAGGTATGAGAGAATCATGTGAAGACAGAGCCAGAACTGTGACAAATGAATAGGGAGACATCAGAGGGATGAGGGCAGCAAGTGCAGCTAGCTCTGAGAATAATCAATTTATTGCAATAAAAATGTCTGTATTAGTATAGGCTGCAGTAGTTCACTGAACACCTGGATGATTAGATGAAACTGGCATAAATGTCTGAAAAAAATACACTTAGAAAGCAGCTATCAGTCACCCTGTGTTAAAACAGAAGGATATTTCAAGCTGATTCTATCCTGTGTTTGGTTTTTGTCCAAACAGTCATTAGGTGTAAGAAGGAAGGAAGAATACATGTTAAGAAACTGTGAACATGTTGAGATGAAAGAGAGCCAGAAAATAACTTCAAAATTTTGATGATCATAACAAAGGTAGTTTGAATCCAAACTATCAGTTTAATAATGTCCAGTGCTTTGTCCTTCAGGAAAGTCTACAGAAAAGCAGGGGCGGAAAAAAGCACTGAATAGTGCTGCAGAAAAGATTCTGCTCATCCTAAAGAGCAAGGAACTGAAGTGAGCAATATAATGGTGTTGTATGAGCAGAAGCGCTGTATGTCAGGTCTGAGCAATGCTCCTTTCTGCTCCGCAGGTGGACTGTGTTTGCTTTGAGCATTACTGTTTTTAGAGAAACCCAGGCAAACTGGAGAGTTCAGAAGGGAAAAAGCGGAGTCTGGAAGCATGTCCCCCTGAGACAGGTTCAAAAGTTAAGCTTGCTTAGACTAGAAAAGAGAAGACTGAAAAGAGATGTTGTGATCCCTTCGGATGGAGCAGATGTTTTAAAGATAGTGATCAGTTGGTTTTTTTATGTTCCATACTATTGCCAAGAGGTCCCATCCCATTCTTCCAGGTAAACTGTGGATAAATAAAACTTTGTATCTCCCCTCAGACTATCTTTTTTTTCTTCTGATCAGCGTCTAACAATGGAGTCCCTTAGGAATACATCTTCTGGCACCTACTGCTAACTATGGAGAGTGTTTTGTCCTCCATCCCTATGGTTATAAAATCTTTAAACAAGTTACCAGATTAGTATTATTTTTAGTAAGATTTCAAACACTTCCAAGTGAAAAGGACACAACGAAAAAAAGACTTGTCACAAGTAGTTTGACAAAATTCACAGTTAAGATGTCCCTGGTTTTGTCAGCTTTCATGTGTTTCATTATTTGAGAAAATGTTATTGGATTGTGTCCATGAAACTTTATTTTAAAAAGGATGTTAACGTAAAGATCATCAGAACATTTGAGTCATGGCTCAAAAGAGAAAAAAACAAGAACATACTTTTCAAAGAAAATAAACTTCACTAGAACTCTGTGAAATTAAGTCATAACTGCAATGAAAAATATTGTCAAAGGAAACAAAACCCTAGAATGCAACATCTGCTTTCCTTGTGTTTTCTGCCTCAAAATTGTCTCATAGAGCACTTGCAGGAGAAGCTAACACAAACATTTTTGGACCTTTGGTATTTGGAGATCATTTCTAGTGCTACAGAGTATGATGGATATTGCTTGGACTAACAGATTGAGTTTGGAAAATTGATGGTTATGGACTATACCAAAGGAATAATTTGGAAATGCATTTCCTGCTTGTAATTGCCTAGCGCAGGAAATTCCTTCATATGCCATGTCATGTCATGCCATGCCATGGAGGACTCAATTCACAGAGGAGATGAAGTCTGGTCTCTGTAACATGTAAATCATTACATTAGAGTATCAGATGAGGAGAAGGCTGAGGTTCTCAATGACTTTTTTTCTTCCATCTTCACTGGCAACCTCTCTCCCAACACCTCCCAAGTTAAAAAACCACAAGGTGTGGACCAGGGCAGTGAAGTCCCTCCCACTGTATGTGAAAGTCAGGTTCATGACCTCCTGAGGAACCTTAATATACTAAGTCTATGGGACCTGATGAGATGCACCCCAGAGTCCTAAAAGAATTGGCTGATGTAGTCGCCAAGCCACTCTCAATGGTATTTGAGAAGTCCTGGCAGTCAGGTGGCTAGAGACTGGAAGAAGGGGCATGTTACACCCATTTTCAAAAAGGGTGTAAAGGAGGACCCTGGTATCTACCGACCTGTTAGCCTCACCTCTGTGCCTGGGAAAATCATGGAGCAGATTCTCCTAGAAG
>VWZO01008873.1:0-16616 GCA_013396975.1 Bucco capensis | reverse complement strand
CGGCTTCCCTTCACCGCGGGCCCGGGAGTGTCCTGAGGCGGGGCGTCCCCTTCTTCCCGCGGCAGGCCTGGTTGCGGGGGGGAGGCCCTGTCAGGAGGACGCGTGGTGGCGGCAGGAGGGTGCTAGGCCTCTTTCTTCTCACGCTTGTAGCGGGTCGTTGGGGGGTTTGACAGCTCCAGGACGAAAGGTGGTGAGATTTACCTGAGGGTAAAAGATCAGGGAGGTAGGCTGGGAAGATGTTCCTTTCCTTGGTGTGTTGGGTAGAGGGGAGTTAAAGAGCCGTACGTATGAGCAGCTGCTGGAGAATGACGATATGGTGCTCGCCCGCCTCAGGTAAATGCTGGGGAAGAAAAAAAGGCAGACTGCGGAAAGAAGAAGATGAAGGAAGGGCCTACCGATGGAGGTCGGGCGGAGGTGAGCTGCCCTTGGGCCACTGGCTGTTCAAAGATTCGATCTCCTGGTTGCTGTCTTCTGTACTGCTGTCATTGCTGCCGTTCAGCCCTCTGAAGTGTTTTATCTGGCGTTACAGTTACTCCTTTTCACACTCTCTTACTTTGTGATGTTTGCAATGAAGTGACTTTGTTGCTTTTTACACCGAGATGTATTGGTGTAACTGGAGGGCAGCTCCAGTGTCCATAGCTGCTACTCGGTGATGTGTTTTGCTGTGCCCCTGTTTGCACCAGGAGGTAGGCAGTAGATCTCTGGGATAAGGAAAGCCTTCAGTCTTTGCCATATTCTTGGTGGGTAAACAGAGATTACTCTTGACTGCACAGAGGGGACCAGCTGCCAGCCAGCACTAATCCTGAGCCAACTACATAGCTGTATAACCTTGATTGTGCCCAAGCTGATAGTCTTGACGTCATTGTGTGATGTGTAGGCTGGAACCAGTTTCTGTCCAGGTGGCTCAGAGTATAGGTGTTCCGGTTTTTTTGACCTAATAAGAAAAGTCTGTCTTAATGATGAGTTTCTACAGTGTTTTCAGATTTTTCTCCATACGTAGCTTATTAAACAGGTGTACAGTGGTACATTTCAAAGGAATAATTTTCATTAAGCTTAAGTCTTATAATGTTACTGCATCATTAATACTGTTTAATTAATCTGTAGTAAAAATGATTGTTTGCTAGATACAGCACAAATATAGATATGGTCACATAGCTGCTTGTGAAAAGTATATCCATTCTGTTTGTGTTCTTGACATAATGTGTTATTAAATTCCTCAAATCTATTAATTTTTTTCCCTTTGATTTTTTTAACTATGTATAGCTGAATCCCTGGCCTGCATTTATCAATGAGCGTTTAGAGATGTACAATAAACTTAAAGCTGAACATGATGCACTCCTTGCAGAAAGAGCTGCAAATGACAGTAAACCCATTAAAGTTACATTACCTGATGGCAAGCAGGTTGATGCTGAATCTTGGAAGACTACTCCTTATCAAATCGCTTGTGGAATTAGGTATGATTCTATTCTGTGATACACTCAGTCATTTCAAACAGCTCTGTGTCTGCAAGTTGTGGCTGCATTTTTACTTGCATGGGCGATAGCCATCAAAAAGAGCAATGACAGATGACTCAGACTTAAAATGGAGTAGATTTGAACAATGCACACTGAACACCCTGATAGTTAAAATTACAAAAAATGAGTGATTCCTAGAGGTGAAATGCCATTTGTTTTCATGCATAGGTTCCTTGTCTTTGGAACTTTCTTCACTTTTGTGATTTGGGGTCAAGGAAAGAAGGTTTTGCCTAGTGGAAACAAAACTGTAAAGCTGCTATATCAGAAATGGTGTTAGATAATTTTTAAAACAGAAGATCTGTCTTTTATTGTAATAGGACTTTGAAGTCAGATTAATACTTTGAGGTGGCTGCCTCTAAGTAAGACAAATTAATGAATGTATGAATGTCAAATATAGAGCACAGTTCTCTTCCCTCATCTTTGAGATCTCAGTAGGATTTTCATGAGTGTTTGCGAATGGCTAAACTGCTTTCTTAATTTATTTGTGACACTGTGCCCACTCTGAGCACTCCTGAAAATCTTACTCAACATGGAGGGCAAATCTGGGGCACTTCTACTTGCTAATTTCAGAAGACTATATAACGTGTTTATTCTGTAGTCAGGGATTAGCTGACAGCACTGTTATTGCTAAAGTGAACAAGCTAGTATGGGATCTAGACCGTCCTTTGGAGGAGGATTGTACCCTGGAGCTGCTTAAGTTTGAAGATGAAGAGGCTCAAGCAGTGAGTATCTTCTACTAAAATTTGTTTACCTTTGGATTTGCATTAAACTCAGCCTTGAGCAGTTATTTGAATCTTTACTGTATTCAAAAGACAGGGAGACGTGAACAGGTTTGCTGTGTGGGTGTATCTGCATTTTCTAGTAGTTCCATACACGGGAGATGCAGTACTGTAGATAATGTACGTTGTGCTGCTGTTGGCAAGTCTGCTAGCAGTTGCTGTAGTTAGTCAAATCTGTTCTAGTTAAAAATTTAATATTTGCAGGCTTCCTGTTAATGTAAAGTAGGTCTTTTGAACTGACGTCTTCATCATTGACTTTGGAAACAATACCAAGTATTATATGAAATGTCTGTGTACAACCATAAAAGTATTGAATAGGCTACTCTTTCACTTTGTACATGGAAAAGTACATACTTTATTTTGGCCACTCATTCAGAAAAATGTGGCTGTCTAGTAAATTTGTAAATACTGTCCTCAGAAAAAAATAATTTGGTACAAAAGCTGTCAGTTGAAGTCAGCACAGAAGTCTTGCATTCAAACTTAAGGCTTTCATATTGGCTAAACTATGGCTCCTGTGAGATTTAAGTTTTCTCATCTGTGCACATAAAAGAAGGCTGAAGTCCTGTAGGTTTGGTTTTAATTTGTCAAGACTTCATGTGTACTACAAGGTGAAACTTCCGTAACTGATCTACTTGAGTGTAGTATTTCCCATGCATAAACTCTTCGGTTTAGGACACCACATTGTGTTGAGAATGCACCTTTTGGTCTTTATGTAGAGATTATTGACTGAGGTTCATAGAAAAACAAGTTTCTGAATTAGTTTCCTCACTTCTTCACAGCAATTGAATCATTTCAACAATAGTTCAAAGGAAGAAATACTTGCCACAAGGCTGTGAACAATTTTCCAGTGTTACCTTTTGGAAATATTGGTGCTTAGGATGAGAGTGTTGCTAGACAGGTCATGTCTGTTCTGCAGAGTGGTCTAATGTAAGATCTGCATCAAGTATCCTTAAAAGCAAGCATTTCAGAAAAGGTTTTAAATGAAATACTGAGACATGCATTGTGCATGTTCAAACTGATCTCCTCTTTTTATTTTCATTAGGTATACTGGCACTCAAGTGCTCACATAATGGGTGAAGCCATGGAGCGAATCTATGGTGGCTGTTTGTGCTATGGACCACCAATAGAAAATGGATTTTATTATGACATGTTCCTTGAGGAAGGGTAGGTTTTGTGTTTTTCTTTTTTAGGAATGAGGGGATGGCAATCAGCAAAATTAATGTAATCTGCTTGGTTTTGGAACAAAGTCATCTGCACTACTGCACATTGCTTTGTTCTTTGCAGTGTATCCTGTCCAAAAGCTAGTGCATTGCAACTGAATCAGAAATTGAAAGTGAAAGCAAAAATTATTCACTTTTTGTGTGTGTGTTTATTTTAGAGGTGTATCAAGTAATGACTTCTCTGCTTTGGAAACATTATGCAAGAAGATAATGAAGGAAAAACAAGCCTTTGAAAGACTGGAAGTTAAGAAGGAAACACTACTTGAAATGTTTAAGGTAGGCTGTTCTAGAAGGTTGTTTCTGACATTGTGCAGTTATCCTTTAAATATTTGTAACTTCAGCCATATGTTCTGTTAGTGTGTAGAGGAAGGTCTGTCAATTTAACTTTTTACTATCATAGGTTCTTATAAGCTCATTCATGATATTTAATGAAAAAATGAGTGAAGGTATAATTCTTAGGTTATTGGCAATATGCATTAGAGTTTCTGCAACTGTAAGAATTCAGTTTCTTGCCCTGGTTACCTTGGAAAAATTTTTGAAGCCGCATTCTGCGTTATTTCCCACAGGTGTAAATTTGCAATATAGCGTGTGTGGTTATGTTATATGTCTATATTTTATTGGCTTCTACTGAAATACTGTGGTGATTCTACAACTGCATGTGCTGATGCAGTGAGAAAGCTTCATAAAACATTTTTTTAGAGGGAAGAAATTCCAAGCAATACTAAAAGCTGATCTTTCTCTTGAAGTACTTAACTGCAAATAATTTTCTGGTTTTCCTGAGATAGACGTAACTCAGATTTCACTGTTAGGACATCAGGAGAATCATAGTGTCACTCAGGTTATAAGGTACCTTCATAGGTCTCCAGTCCAATCTTGAGCATAGGACACAGGGTCGACACTGAAGTCAGACCAAGTTTCTCAGGCATTCTCCAGTTGGGCTTTCAGAAGTTCTTGAGGATGGAGACTGCACAACCTGCTCTCTTGGCACTTTGCTCCACTATATGACTATTATTTATGTCTCTCTGTCTTTTATAATCCTCGTTGTAGTATCAGATTTGCAAATAATTTAAACTGCTGGCCAGTTCTCTTGCTTAACAAGGAGTTAACCAATATGTGTGCTGCTTTCCTTCTCAGTATAATAAATTCAAGTGCCGCATCCTGAATGAGAAGGTCACTACTCCAACTACAACAGTATACAGGTAATTATGCATGCATTGTAATATTACTGGATATAACCCTTAGGATTAAATATATCAAATTAATGTTTCCCTTTTTTCAGGTGTGGTCCCTTGATAGATTTATGCAGAGGGCCTCATGTCAGACACACTGGCAAGATAAAGACCATAAAAATTCATAAGGTAGGTACTGAAACTGCTTTAGACAAATGTTTTCACTGAAAATGTGTTGCTCCCTTTCAGCAATATGATCGTAGCTTATCCAAGAATGTACTGTTAAATAGGTAACCTACCCCAAAACTCAGTGTAACAAACTGGAAAAGGGTTGTGCACGAGAATGATACTCAGATGATGTGAAGCCCAACTAGGTTGGCAGGACCTACACTTCCAGCACAGATAAGAGCATGAGTGTGGCTTATGGCTTTGTTGAACTGTGTCAGTAAAGAGTTAATAGTTTTTGCTCAGCTGATGCTTATAGCTGAGTATGAATAAATAGTTGGAATAGAATGCCTACGAAGAGAGCAAATAGGCTTAAAAAGACGACAAGAGCTTGAAACCATTTTTGCATATTCTATTCACCTGTTCTTTCTGGATTTTTTTAATCAGTGCCCTAAATTTAAGATTAGAACTTTCCTTATGCCTTAGTTGTTCTACAGTAAATATAGTGATTTATTAATAATTGTGTAATGTCTTGCGTGCAGAATTCTTCTACCTATTGGGAAGGCAAGGCTGACATGGAATCCCTCCAGCGGATCTATGGAATTTCATTCCCAGATACAAAAATGCTGAAGGAATGGGAGAAGTTCCAGGAGGAGGCTAAAAACAGAGATCACAGAAAAATTGGGCGGGTGAGACAGTTTTTCCAACAATGATTTTTACAAACACTGTGTGGATCTAACCCCTTAACTAGAAGCATCCTGGAGACAGTCTATACTTGTTGCCACAACCAGTATGTAACACAGTTGTACTTTTAGTCAAGTTGCAAAGTCAGGTACTTTTATTCCAAAGAACATTAAAAGCTAAAGGAAATAACTTCTCTATAGACTTACCTCTGTTTTGAACATGATTACGTCCTTATTTCACAATGAGAACAGAACATGAACGCTTCAGTCTTCAGGCAATTTGCTGCAGCTGTTCACTTATCATTCTTTTTTTCTGTGTTATTTCAGAATCCATAATATGGTTTTTTTTTTTGGTTGGTTGTTTTTTGGTTTTGTTCTTTAGCTGTAAACACCTGTCCAATAATTAATAATCCTGAATGTTGTTACAAGGTCTGCTGCTGGGATATCAAGAAAATACACAGAAGAATTCATTGTATGCAGTCCTCAAGTGTGTGCACAGTTTGTCACATTAACCAACTACAGTTCCACACATGCAGTTTATGTGCAAATAGAGAGCTGCAGAAGCAGAACTAAACATTACTTGTCAGTGTACAAAGGGAACAGTGGGCGCGCAGGAGTTACAGATGACGATGAAGTTCTGGAGTATCAGTATAAAAACAGGAAACTGAACGATTTCCTTGTCTTAGAAGTACAGATGGTGATATAAATACTAGTGAAAATGCATCTGATCTGTTGGTATTACTGCTCTTTTGCCTTTTTTTTTTTTTTTTAAAAGACTTTGATTAGTGACACCCAGTCAGTAGTAACCAATTTGTGAATGTTAAATGAAAAAGGTGGTGTACAGATACTAAGTTTTTCAAATACTGTTTTTCTGCAGGACCAAGAACTGTTTTTCTTTCATGAGCTCAGCCCTGGTAGCTGTTTTTTCTTGCCAAAAGGAGCTTACATTTATAACACATTAATTGAATTCATCCGGGTAAGTAATGTCTTTTGGAATCTTCTCATAGAAGAAATTGCTTAACTATAGAAAAATATGTAACAGCATGCTGCATATAACAGTATTAACAGCTCTTCATGTCAAGTTAATCACTTTAGTTCTGTAAGCCACAAAACTAAAGAAACATACTTTCTTTGAATTGGTCTTGTCACAATCCCTGCTAAGTCATGTTTTTATCAGTGCTTCATACTTGCAATTCAGGCACAGTCTGAAAATCACTTGGGGTCTTCTGTGGCCCCTGGTGCGATAACTGTGCTGACAGCAGAGGGAGCATTAAACTCATTGCCCACGGTAGAGTGTGGGGAGTGATACCCATGTTCCTATAATCCTTGTATGGGTAGGATTTGCTCATTAGCCTTCTGGCAGTCATTGTAGGAGAAGGACAACTGATTCCAAACCCGGGCAGATGGAGCTCATTTAGCCCTGTAAGGCCTTCCATCTAAGAGAAGGACACTGATAAAACCTGCGTCCTAAGGACTGCTGCCAGCATCCAAGCTTGCTAGGCCCTGGCAGATGAACCTTAGGACTAAAGGGTGGGTCCAGCTCTGTGCATGCTGTGTCTCACCTAAAAAAAAATCCATAGCGCAGGCTCGAGGGTGCTATCCGCTGTCCTCTTTTTATCAGCGCGCTTGGAAAAGGCGCTGATGAGGAGCGTGGGTGGAGCCCTCCCTGGATCTTCATTCATGAAGCCTAGCCACCACGATACTTGCAATTAAAGCAGTGTTAATGATGCTTTATAATACGAATTTTTTTGACATCTAATAGTACAGCTAAGCTCACGCTACAACTGTTCCACTGATGCATATCTATTTGTTTTAATAAACTAAAAAAAATTTGCCTTGTAGTTCTATCAGTTATGAAATTATGTGTAGAAAATTCTGATTTTCCTGTTGTCATATTTAAAGTCTGGTCTATTATTGTATATTTGGACTTCAGTGTACTACAGAGTGTCATTGAATAATTAGAGGCTGCTGCTTTGCTTTCAGGGAAGAAACTTGTTCTTCTTGCTTACTACAGAGGAATTGTTTGGGGGAAGCACAGTACTAGTGGAAGGAATGCATCCTGTCAGGTCCAACTTGGATTTTTCTCTTCCTCTTTATCTTCTCAAGTCATGGACTTTTGTAGGGCAGCATTTGCATATTTCTGTGGCTTCAGTTTGAAAGCTGAATGCAATTACTTTTGTTTGCCTTATTAGTTACTTTACATACTTGGGTCTGTTCTTTCAGAGTGAGTATCGAAAACGTGGATTCCAGGAGGTAGTCACTCCAAATGTTTACAATAGCAAACTGTGGATGACTTCAGGGCACTGGCAGCATTACAGTGACAACATGTTTTCCTTTGAAGTGGAGAAAGAGGTCTTTGCTCTCAAGCCTATGAACTGTCCAGGACACTGGTAAATACATAGCAAATTCAGTTTACCAAAGATTATGCTGATGCAGAATTCTTGTTCTGGATGAGCTTCAAGTAATAAACTTTTCCTTCAGTCTTATGTTTGATCATCGTCCAAGATCATGGCGTGAGCTGCCGTTACGGTTGGCTGATTTTGGTGTTCTGCATCGCAATGAACTGTCAGGAGCTCTTACAGGACTCACTCGAGTACGTCGGTTCCAGCAGGATGATGCTCACATATTCTGTGCTATGGAGCAGGTATGGGCTGCTGTTAAATGAGGTTAAGCTATTAAAGTCAGATTACTGATTTCTCCATATTTGAGACTTTATTTCTAATCTCATAAAGATTGAAGAGGAGATAAAGAGTTGTCTGCAGTTCTTGCGTACTGTGTATGATGTCTTTGGATTTTCTTTTAAACTGAATCTCTCCACTCGTCCTGAAAAATACCTGGGAGATATTGAAGTGTGGAATCAAGCTGAAAAGGTAAACAGTAGTTGTACTAACTTTTTTATATGGAAGCAAGGCTGAAGCTGAAAGTCCTGTAAGAATATACTGCCTTCTGGGAGGCAGAGTGACAGCTGGACATAAGCAATATAACTTTAATTACCGTCTTCAGTTCAATCTGGCTGCTGTAAATAGCTTATTTTCCATACAGAAGCAGTCTTCTTGGCAAGAATCAGACTACCACTCTCTCCTTCAATGTTTGGTAATTTGAAAAAAACAAAAAAGAGGAAGAGAACCAATTCTGGCAGCCCTTGTAATAAGACTTACAACCATCTTCCAAAACCCAGGTTGCTTTCATTATTTGGGGGATGAGGTTAGCCCATGCAGGTGCAGTGCTGGGAGAAGATAGGGCAGGAATAGACATTAGGTGTAACAGGATGCATTCCCGCTCAAGATTAAAAATTCATTGTGTCTTAGCAAACACTGCTTGTTTGGCCCCTTGCAGAATGAATGTATTTATTTTGTTTAAATTTGGGCTACTTTTTTTTTAGATGGGGCTCTTTTTTAGAAAATAAATGAGTTGCAGCAGTTACTGAGAAGTACTGAGAATTGGTAGTGTCCTGTCTCTGAAGCAGCAGGCTAACCTGATGCTGTAATGCAGAAAAGACAGCAAATGATTGAGAGACGCTGAATATATGTGTCCTTTATCTCCAGCAACTTGAAAACAGCCTCAGTGACTTTGGTGAGAAGTGGGAGTTAAACCCTGGCGATGGAGCTTTCTATGGACCCAAGGTTAGTTTGTTCACAGAATCACAGAATGTTAGGGGCTGGAAGGGACCCAGAAAGATCATCTAGTCCAACCCCCCTGCCAGAGCAGGATCACTTAGACGAGGTCACACAGGAATGTGTCCAGGCAACTCTTGAATGTCTCCAGAGAAGCAGACTCCACAGCCCTCCTGGCAGCCTGTTCCAGTGCTCTGTCACCCTTACTGTAAAGAAGTTTCTCCTTGTGTTAATACTAAACCTCCTGTGGTCCAGCTTGCTCCTCTCCCCTCTTGTCCTAACATTGGATGACATTGAGAAGAGCCTGGCTCTCTCCTCCTTAACTCGCCCTTAACATATTTATAAACATTAATGAGGTCTGCCCTCAGTCTCCTCTTCTCCACGCTGAAGAGACCCAGCTCTCCTCATAGGGCAGATGTTCCACTCCTTTAATGATCTTGGTGGCCCTGCGATGTTGATAATCCCTAACTGGATTAGGTTTTTAATTCTGTTTTAATGAGGCAGACAAAATACAATTCCTTGCTTTCTATTGTAATCTTCGGCGTAGAGCTAGCATGCAAATACTGTTCTTTGCAGTAGGGCAGATAAAGAGTAAAAATCCCAAAGTCTTAATAATAATAAATAACCACCTTCCACAGAAAGACAAGAAGAGTGGAGCAGCTTGTTTGTGCAGAATGTTTGCCAGATGACTTCAAATACATACCTGACCAAGACAAAGTCTTCACCTAGTTAATATTCTGGTCTAAGTTAAACAAATGTGGATGCTGTTACTGCATAAAGAAAGTTTTTCATATCTTGTGAACAAGAGAGGAAAAATAGTATGGTGATGCTTTTAGGTTTTATTCATGGTCCTGGGAAAAAAATACTTTTTGATTCTTGTCCTGCACATTCTCTTCCAGTGTAATGGTATAACTGAGTTTTTCAATGTCAGTTTACATTACTAAAGCAGTGGTGCTGTTTAGGTTTTGCTAGAGGATACAGAACAAAACTGGTTCATAAACTGGTGACTTGGTACAAGGTGAGATTGTTAAGGGCTGGGACTAGAAAGAGGCTTTTTTTTATATATAGTTATCTAATACCATTTTAAGATGCCGTACAGCTGAAATTCTGTTTTTTTCCAGATGCATAAACTCTTGACATACTTGAGGAAGAAATAATACTTTGTGATCCTGCTTTTCACATAGCTTTATTATTCATTTCATTAACTAACCACAGTTTACACGTGTAAATTGTTTGCTGCTTAAATAGAGCTGAGTGATTTAGTGGGAGACACGAACAGAAGGTGGCACTGTAACATCTGTATTACCACAGCAATTGCTGAGTTAGAAATAATCCTTTGGGTGATAAGTGGATCTTAAGTAATGAGAAAAGCAAAAATGTACTTCCTGGTAAAACAAATTTCTGAAAAACACTGCTTTGACTGGCACAGATCTGTAGTTGTACTGAGTTGCTTGTGCATTTTGGTATTTTATAAAGTCCCTCTTTTTTTGGAGTTTTGTTGGGCTTTTTTTAAAGCTGTCTCTTTAATTTGCACAGATGAAGTAGGGCTTTGTAGAAATTTCCTGGTATCTCTAAGCATAAGGACAAAATTCCTTTGAAATCTTTGGCTAATAAACCTACCTACATTATGCCTATACTGAGTCATTTAGTAAACTGGTTCTGATCACTCTTTGTATCCTAATTGAATCATTTTGGGTTTATGGGTTATAGGTGAAATGTATTATGGCAGCTAATCATTCCTAATGTGAAACGCAAACACGATTAGTAATTCCCTCAGTTGATTTGAAAGAATAGAAATACCTACAAGAACTTTTGTAAACCTTAATTAACATATACTTGCTCCTAATACAGTCTGGCCAAAGAAAGGTTTTAATGGAAATTAGTTAAAGTTACATCTTTAAATTCTACATCTAGGATGCCTTTAAAACTACTTGGATTTTTTTCTACTTTGTAACTGGATGATTTCACATCAAATAAGATTGCAAATACTTTTATAGAAGTTCTTTGGTTAGTAGCTGAACTATGATAAACTGTGGCTTCCGAATGTAAAATTGGAAGACATACTTCAATTAATAAAAAACTGATATATTTGTTGATACATAAAATATGGCACACAGCCCCAACAACTAGTAAAATGTGTCTGTAAAAAAATAAAAATAAATTGTATCATAAGTGTACCCAGGATTAAAACATAAGTTGCACTAGAAAGAATGAGCTTGACTGTAGATAATCATAGTTGGAATTAATAATTGTCATTGAGTAATATGATCCCTACTGTTAGGTGGACTGTTTAATAGTAGAATTCTCATCCCATGTTCATGCCCTGAATTTGTAACAAGCTACAAGTTGTTCAAATACTGCATAAGGAAGAAGTGTAAGTTTGCCAGTTTGAAGCTGAAGAAAGACACATTCAGTTCTGATCTTGCACTTGCACTTATGGGGTGCTAAATTCAGTCAGTGAAAAGGCCAGTGGAAGTCCCAGACTGAAATTCACAAAAAAAACTGTCTGAAGTATTAAATGTAGTTCTCTCTTGAAGTAATATCTCTCTACTTGCTTACTCTGGTTTTAGCTCTGACATTTCTTTGCACCAGAACCTGCAAATCATTTAAGTGCAAACATATAGTGAAATACAAGTATGTGGTCTGAAACCATATGTAGTTCCTCTGTGCTCAGTGAAGCGTTCCATCTTAACACAATGAGTTTGCTTTCAGAGGGGCATGCTTGTATCTTAAATGGTCATAAATGTTTGTCTGTTTTTGTTTCTTAGATTGACATTCAGATTAAAGATGCCATTGGCCGCTACCACCAGTGTGCTACAATCCAGCTTGATTTCCAGCTACCAGTCAGATTTAACCTCACCTTTGTCAGGTAATTACAGAAGCTGGTTGTCTTAATTGCTGTATCATCTAACTTCCCTGTCACTTACAGAAAAAAACCCTTATATTTAAAAAACCCAACACCTTTCTTCACAGCCATGATGGTAATGACAAGACCAGACCAGTTATCATTCACCGGGCTATCTTGGGATCTGTGGAGAGAATGATAGCCATTCTAACTGAAAACTATGGAGGCAAATGGTAAGATTGAAAAGTATACTCGTTATTCAAATTTGAGCAAACACTTTATGTAGAAGATAAATTAGCACCAAGCATGCACGAATAAGGAGAGTTTGTTCTACATGCTTGCTACAGAGATGTGCTATAGGCGTACCACAGGGCAATTCCTTCTGAATCATCTTTCTTACATATTAAGTAATTCTATGTGTGGTAGCTTCTACATGACATCACTCATACAGTTGCAGCATTTGGCTTTTCTGCTTTTCCAGCTGTGCTGCCTTCCAATGAGTGGTTTATCTAGGTCATTTCCTTTACCTCCTGCAGTATACTCCCTGATGGGGATGACCCCTCTGATTACAAGAAGACTCAAATGTTTTCCCATGATTAGTTAGTAATAAGCTCAACAATTCAGTTATGATTTTTTATCTATTGTAAAGGACAACTTGAATCTTCAGGTCAAAAATCACTTATTTCCACACTGCAATTCTTTTAGACACCCGGTTCTTTTGGGGAGGTAATTTGTAACAAGTATAGGACTTTCTTTGCCTCCAAACCCAATCTCAGCAGCTGACTTTATGAATCTGTAGCATAGATTTCATTCCTATCTGTTAAGAGGATTTCTCGGACTAAAAAAATACTGAAAGCTACATAAACTTGTTTTGTTTGTTTATTGAAGGCCACTTTGGCTGTCCCCACAGCAGGTAATGGTGGTACCAGTAGGACCAACATGTGATGAGTATGCCCAAAAGGTGAGGTATATGGTTTGGGGGCTTTTTTTTCCCCGGTGTGTATTGTATTTAGTTGAGAAATTTTGTTATTAATTATTTATCCCAAATAAACATTACAACTCTTTGCATGTAACATTGTATTGTTTTTATAGTGCTATAACAATTAGCTGCTGAAGTTGTAGATGTATTTTAAAGAGAACCTGAAATAGATTTTGGGTATACAAACAGCAAATGCTGATCGTTGTGAGGCTTTGATGATTTGAAAACTATGCTTTTCTCTTTAGCTCAAAAGCTGTCTTAGCCTTCAGGTAAGACAGGCTATGTGCATCTTACAAAAGCAATAGGAAAGATGAAGATGGGTGTTTTCCTATTTAGCATCCAGCAGACCACCTTCTGTATTTCTTTGAAGCACATTATACATAAATAAAATAGTCTGCAAAATAATAAAAAAATCATTTTCTAACCAGAAAGCTCCACCGTCTTGCTGCCTTTCTTAGTATCAAACTGAAATCACTATCCAGCCCAAAATGTTAGATATTCACATCACTGCTTAGTTATTTAGTGTGTATATATTTGCATGATAGCTGACTGGTTTTCATTTCTTGAACTGGGTTCATCTCCAATTGCTGAGCCAGTGATGGGGCCTTTGTTTTAGAGGTCGGATAAGCTTGACTGGCTTAAGTCTACAAGTCAGAAATAGTTCATTTTCATGAGTATTCTATAGTGACAGTCCAAGTACTTTTTGTCCTAGGTCAGGCAGAGCTTCCATGATGCTGGATTAATGGCAGATGTTGATGTAGATCCAGGGTGCACACTGAACAAGAAGATCAGAAATGCTCAGCTTGCACAGTATAATTTTATTCTGGGTAATGTATCGTTCATTGGTTGCCTTATCCTGACTGACTTTCTTGAATAGGTTATAAGATTTATTCTTTCTTCTGTGAGCAAGGCAGAGAGCAGTGGTCAGTGTTTTTTCCTGCCTGCATGATAGCCATACTGGCTTGTACAGCTTTGCTGAAATGAGGTCACTGTGGCCTAAGGCATTATTACTTCTGCTTCAGAAAAAAGTCTTTGCTCTCTTCTGGTGAGCAATATGGAGACACATATAAAATCTCTTGTCCGTTGTCAGCCATATTGTTAAGGGATTTTTTCCGTCCTCCTCCAATAATTTATACTCTTGTTTCAAGTGTAGTAAAAGAAGGACCTTATTTTCACTGCATTCACCTGTGGAGCACTTCTATGCATACATGTATAGCTCAGAAGATTCTTCCATGAGGGGTGATGCAGGGACAGCTAGATTCTTAAGTATGTGATTTGAAGCACTGAGTTAGTTGTGTCAGGTAAATTGAGGCTCTAGCATTGACCCTAAACTATCCAGGAGCCATTAGAGTAAGAAGGGGCCTTTAACAGAGAACCTCTGCTGTCTTGAGTAATTGATAGAAAATTTTAAAGCTTCAAGCATATGATACACATAAGACACAACCACAGTTTACCTTCAAGATCACCAGCAGCTTATCAGGGGAAAAAAAGTCTCACCTAATTTATGCTCAGAGGTTGTTTCAAAGAGTTGTCCCACTGAATGTAGGTTGGGCACCAGAGAAATACAATCTCCTGTAGCAACCTTCAAGTATATTTTGCAAAATTTATATTAGTAATGAGACATGCATATGTTATCTTGGTATCTTTATCTTAATTTTTAAGTAAAATAGGTTTGAAGTTTTTCAATAAATTGTGTTGCTGTCTCTGTAAAGAAAAGAAGAAGCTATTGGTTATTTACAATGAAGTTGTCTTTCTAGTATTTGCCTGTGGGTACTTTGATATTTTATTTCTCTTGTGCTTCTCTCTAATGAGAAGTAAGTCAAGCTGGTCTTACTAAGTTTATTTTTCTCTCATATTTGCTTTTCATAATGTATTTAAACCTACTGGATGATGCAAAATTAAATAAGGCTATGGCTTTTACAGAACTAAGTGGGGGGAGCCGGGAGGAGGGCAAAGAAGGATTTGATGTGTTGGTTGTTAAGGCTTTTAGAATTTTTATTTAGTGTGCCTAAAATTTAAGGGAACGGGGCGGAAAAAAGAGCTTGCTAAATGTTAAGTTCATTTTTTTCCATCTTGATTGTTTCTAGTTGTTGGTGAAAAGGAGAAAGCAAGTGGAACAGTTAACATCCGCACCCGAGATAACAAGGTGCATGGTGAACGTACAATTGCAGACACTGTGAAGAGACTGCTGGAACTGAAATGCTCTCGCTCCAGACAAGCTGAAGAGGAATTTTAACACCTGTCTGCTTTACCTGGCATAAAAAAAAAGATTCTAGTTTTCCTAATTCAGAGTTGTTGTACTGAACCAGATTTAAAACATATTTCACATTGGACCTCTTGATAGTTTTAGAGATTTTTTTTCTTTAGAGAAAAGTATCTCTTTTTGAAAAAAATAGATTTTTCACAAACCTCAAAGTAAAATTTCCTGGACTTTGACCATTGACAGGTGAGGGAAGGTGAAATGACTTTCTGTGACTGCAAGGGAAAATGAAAATGTTAATCAGGGATTGCCATAGCATTCTAACTACCCTGTTAAAAATATAATACATATGGTAACAAATGTTTTTCACAGAAGTTAAACCAAAGACCTCAAGTTTAAGGAACCACATAGTAACCATGCACTGCAGCAGCTTTTAGAGTGTCTCCTTTAGCAGGAAAAGTGATACCTTGCAGTCTTCTTATCTGCTGCTCTTACACCAATTAAATTTATTGACTGAACAATTCCTAGTCACCTGAATGGGGAACTGAACAGAGTTTTCCCATAGTGGTTGGTGCCTCTGGGAGTGTCTCAGCTATTACTGTGTGACACTTCTGACATGAGGCTATCTGCCACAGAGTACTGAGCTGCTGATCAAAGCCAGCTATCCCCTTTTCCAAAGACAGTATATAAAACACACAGGCTCTATGACTAAGGTCATTGTAGCTGTACAGAGGGGATGAGACTGACTGGAAGAGGTAGGGCATAGCAGAGCCAAAGAAGCAGCTAAGAAAACCAGGATTCTTGGGGATAGAAAGTGTTTCTGTTGTTATCTCTGTGCTGTCCTTTCAGTAAGTCTGCAGATGTCACAGCAGAAACATGAATGTACCCAAATAAAAAGGATAGTGATTTTTTTTTAAGACAACTGTTATTTTTCAGTAATAAATACAGTGGAATACTTCCTTCCCAAGCCTCTAGGCCAGAACATTGCAGATTAGCAGTCCCTTTTATCTCACAGTTGAGGAATCTCATCAGTTGGCTTTGGTTTGGGGTTTTATTTTAGGGATTTTTTTTTCGCGCATCTGGCTGACAAGAAGCAAGTGTCTGTCACTGACAGAAATAAAATTGTAGCCTGAGATGTTCTCATTTTTTATTTGTTTATTTGGTGATGGGTTGGTTTTGAGGGTTTTTTAAATCCTAACTGATCTGAACAGCTTCTAAAGGTAGTTGATAATTGTTCCTTTAAAAATAAAGCTATTGCTGCAGCTTTAGCAAAGATCAGGCAAACCTGAGAACAGGTTTGAACCCTCCTGTCTTGTAAAAACATCCAAGTCCGACCAGTTAATCTGTCTTGTAAAAACATCCAAGTCTGACCAGTTAACCTTTATTATCTGGACAGAAGCATTTCATCTAGCCTTTTCTCATTGTCCTGGAGTGATTAAAATTTAACA